>JAPMOR010077248.1:30055-48921 GCA_026543865.1 Argiope aurantia
AAAATCTTAAATGCAAAATAAAATCAAACTTGTCTTGACTGTTGACGTAATAATAATAATAATAATAAAAATCAAAACTTTTCAAGGGTGATTGTGAAGAAATAATACAAAGATATGAAAAAAAAAAGCATTTAGTTGCAACATAACTCCTACTTTACAAACTGAGAAAACGGAAATAAATAAAGGAAAGGATTTTAAAATGTTTGGACTAAAGGATTTTAAATGCTCCTTTGACTAAATTGTTTCCATTCTTGAAATTCGAATCTGGAAAGAAAAAAAAAGTTATTGAGAAAAAAATCTCTAGTTTGATTTGCTTTCCTTTTTTTTAATAAAAATAAAATGAAATGCAATAAATATTTTCCATCTGGTCGCTTTCTTTAATCGTTTGAGGCTTTTACTGGTTTGACAATAAATTGAGGACATTTTATTTTCGTTTTTTTATGAAATACTTTTATTCAGAGGGCAATGTGTTATTTTTCTTATATAATCATTACTTATAAGTGTGGGCTCTAGACATGTTTATAAATAATGTAATGTACATGTTTATAAATAATTCTTTCAAATAATGTAAATATTCATTTTAAGATATTCTGAAAAAAAATCAATTTATAAAACTCTTGAGATCTAATTTTCTTTTATATGTGACCAAAATTTGCCACATTGTTGCTTTTGGATGATGGTGTGTCACTCAGATTAGTGTTTTCAAAACTTTTATTTAAATTTTGAAACAATGAAAAATTTATCAGAATTTCAAATTTTAATTTTTTTATTAATTACTTCGTAGCATATTATGGAAAAATTTTTTATCCCATACAAAGCCTTTTTATGCCATATACAAATTTAAAAATTTAATTTAAATTTTATAAAATAATTTTATAAGCATGTAATTCTTTCATTATAAACAATTAATTTTGCTCAGGACCCACTTTGTAACAATGCTATTTATTATTGTAAAGAAATTCAAATAAATGTTATTGTCCCTTCAGATTTTTCGCTCACGTATGCCAATGTAACCATTAAAAAATTTATTTTCTTTTGTTTTTAATTTCAAAATAGTTTTTTTTATTAAGGTGGGCAATTAATTACGTCTAAAAGTGAATTTTGGGGGAAATTATGATTTTTTTAAAATTTAAAATTATTAATGTTTGACCACGTTTATTTATATAAGCTTCAGAAGTTTATTTCTAAATCTACTTTTTCGTACGTTACATTGATTTTTATAATTGCATTTACATATGTTTTAATGCTGTTTTGCATGTTTCGATGCTATTTTCTCAAATTCTAATCTTTGATCGAGTTTTCTTATAAAAAATCTCATGAATTAAAATCCGATGTTCATTTTTTGCTCAAATTTGATGTAGTAAATTTTCCAATATATTCTACAGTTCCTGAATAAATAATAAGTAATATAGACATTTATAAATATTTTATCGTTGTTTTTTATCAGTTATTTATCAGTCGAACCCCATTATTTAGAGAATGGATAGAAATATAGTTTATTTTTTAGTTCAGGAACTAGAAAATATATTTCTTAAGCAATCAGCAAAATTTTAAGCAAATCAATTAATAAACCTCTAAAGTAGAAGATTTTTCTTTTATTTATTTCTCTTTTTAGCTAAAAGCAATCTTTTTTTTTTTACAATATTTAAAAAAACAAAAACAATTTTGTTATTTAACTGGTATATTTAGGTTTCTTAGATATTTTTTCAATCTTTTTAATTTAAATATTTAAAAATATAACTATTTTCAAACATTTTTCAAAAAAATTCCTTCCGAACGTAGTCACATACCTAAGCATGATATTGATTCATTTGGCTGTAAATTATATAATATAAACACTCTTACTCGCTGAAAACAATTATGGATGAAATCAAGCCAGAAAAAGCATGAAATCCTAGAAGCCTTAAATAATTTTCAATGCAAAGATTTATTATAATGCTAACTAAAAGGATTTCATGCACAACAATATCACGCTTTATCCCATCAAATAGAGCGACATATAGCGTTTTATTCATGAACATATTCATAAATATTACAGGAGAAGAATCCTAGAAGCCTTAAATAATTTTCAATACAAAGATTTATTGTAATGCTAACCAAAGGAATTCCTTTGATAATTCAATCTTAACGAGTTAAATCTTTTCTATTTATTTGCATTTTCAATATTCAGATGCCGAATGCAAAGCCATGTAGAACTTCTTTTTATATACTAAATGATATTTTTTGGTGCATATTTGAGGCTAATTTTAGTAAATGGTATTTTGCAAAAATTTGCCTACTTCAAATTAATTTAAAAACAAAATAAATACACCAAAACATCCAATAATTCTAAGTCAGAAATAAAAAGCTGTTTACAGTTCTTTTAAATCAAGCACGCCGCCTCATCTTAATAGCTCTCCATCTTAGCATAATTATTCACTTAGGGCGAGTCTGGTGCCATGGCTGGGTTTGGAGACCAATCCATTTAACTTTCCTATTAAAACCAAGGTTCCTTCCTCTACGGGACAGCCAGCGATATTTTTTTCCCTTTGCAACAACTTTTTTCCTTTGCAGACAATATAATTTATTACCAGCTTTTGACAGCAGTATCTAGCTCCGTCGTTTTCGGGTTAATTAGCCGTGAAAGACGCCGAGTTTGTCATAGAGTGTACCTTTTTGCTGCCAGCTTACGCAAACATCGCAACGGGACACCCGTTTGAGCCACTTTAACTGTACAGTTGACTGCGATGTCTTGATAAGATGTCACATTGCAGGGAATAATAGCAGTTTTGCTACAAGGTGAGACATATATTATCCTTCTAGATTGCAGCTTGGCGAAATTCTGTATTGTAATGGAATAGCCAGTGTGCCTTTGTGGATGGTTTTTTAAAATCATATGCGGTGAACTTGATGAACCATTTATCTTATTCAGAAAACTGGAAGAGTACATATATCATGAATGAATTCATAGAATTCTCCAGATAACTGAAGCTTTGGATGCTATTTTCCCTTTTTATAACAAAGTAAATTCAGCAAGGCTTGTTTCTGAGATTAAACCTAAATATCTACAATTTGCAGATTTGTTTCTTGAACACTAGTAGTGAAATAACGAATCATTTTCAAAAAATTAAAAATATTCAGATATAAGATATGAAGATATATAAAATATGAATTCATAAAAATCTTAAGATGAATGCGATGTGTAACATTTTTCGTTTTAATAACAAACTACACCCATGGAGACAGCTTAAGCGTTTAAATGGGGAATTCAACCATTTTAGGAGCTATATACAGAGAGCGTAATGAATCATTTATTTTATTCAAGAAGAAAAATACTCGTGTATAAAAAATGAATCTATAAAAAAAATTTATGAAGAGAATCGTAATTTTATAAGCTGCTTACAAAGAAATGTATTAGATAAATATTAATTTAGCATTTAAATTCAGTTTTCAACTAGTTTGGGAGTTTGGAAGTCATATGCAATATACATATTGAATCATATATCTTATTCTAAAAATCAGCTATGCTTAGATATCAGGAAATAATAAATAAAAATTTCAGTATTAATTTTTATTTATTAACTTCTGATAAAAATTATTTCAGTAATTAATAAATAAAATATTAATTAATAAATAAGTTATTTCCAAAATAATTAATTTCAATAATTATTTTGGCAATAATTTATTTATTAAATAAAAAAATTTTAATGAAATATTCTCACGAATACTTGTTTCTGTCGCTGAATCTAGATTACAAACATTTTCAGAGGCTTTTTTAAAAAAGTAACTATTCTGTCAAAGGAATAAAGGAATCAATTTTCAGAAAATTAAAATTTTTCAAACATTGGAGATGAATCAAAAGTGTTGTTTTGTATGCAAGTTTTCATTTTTATAATCAAATACACCCACACACACAGACTAGTTAAAAAGTTAAATGCAAATTTCAGCTCTTTTGGGAAAGTTTTTTGAATCAATCAGTTGTGAACTTCATTAACAATTTGTATTGTTTGCAGAATCAGAAGCAATGAGATATCAACAATTAATTTTTAAAAATATCTGGATAACTAAACTTGATTTACCATTTCCCCTTTTTATGACGAAATACCTCAATCAAATCCTGTTTTGACCATTATTCAAATTTCAGTCATTCAATTATTCAATATGTCGGCGTTATATATTCAAATTTATTACACCGTATTTTATTAAAATTTATTACACTGTATTCAAATTTATTACACCGTATTTTCCTAAACATAACAATGGTACATCTGATTGGGTCTCTTTAACAGCACAACTATTCGCAATGTCTAGCTGAAATGAGAAATGATTGTAATTTTGCTGCAAAGTAAATTATATTTGAATAAGGTGAATCTGGTACAATTCCGGATTCTAGTGAAATAGTTTTGTTTTTTAAAATACCATTTGTTTGAAACGCAATAAGCGCTGGTTTACTCTTGGTTATGCGTAAACTTATTCATTATTTTCAATTAAAAAATTATTAAAAATTATAATTCAAAAATTCGATCTTTATTCAAAGGAGCATCTGAATTTAATTATTATTTTGACTAAACAATAATAGCAGAACTTTTTGGAAAATCGGATCAAGGTTCTCCCTTTTGATGAAAAAAGATAATTCTAAAAAAAATTCAGTAATATATTTCTAAAGCTTCTAATGATGCTCCTTTCGGTACTAAGCAAAACAATTGCTTTACTACATTTACTAATTATTACAGTGAATAGGCTTGAAATAATAAATCTCACTTACTGATTATATGTGTTACCAAATGTTTAGATTTTGAAATTTATTTTGTTCTACTTGTTCTGCATTTAATCATCTTTTAAATATCGCTGAAATTAGCCCTCTTCTAATAATTTATGAAGTTCTTGATATTGATTGACAAGAGGGATGAGTTTTGTATTATCCCCGTATGTGTGGTATAAAAAGTATAGATAACACCAATCCACTTACCACTATAATCATAACATTAGAGGCAAGACGCACATAAAAATGATCAATATTTAATATTTGTGTTTGAAAGAAAATATATTTTAATTCTGATTGAATGCTGGATTTGTTTTTAAACTTAATTACTAGATGACCTCAAAACAATTCATATAAACAAATCAGGAATTAAGGAATCTAGTTTTGTGTTCATATTAAAAGTAATCTATTTATGCTTACGTTTTAGAGATTACATGTTATTTTTGTGCTAAGGAAAGGCATCTTTTTCAGTTTTGGTTTTAATTTCAAAAAATATGAAATGCTTGCTATTTTCCGACGTTTCGAACCTATTTATTTTTTCCTCCATCAATAAGATAGGTATATCTACCGTGCTAAAAATTACTGTCTTTTTATTTGAACAATTTTAACAATCTATGATGCAAAAGTCAAATTTGGCCTTGGTTTTACCTAACATTTAATGGAAAATAATATTCGTATAAAATTCACATAGGAAAATCTTTGTTCTAATTAAAAAAGAAAAATCCATAATGTGAAACATAAAGTATACATTAAATAAATAAAAGATAAATAAAAGATTAATAAATTGAAAGTTACAAAAAGACTGATGAATGAAAACAAAAACTGAAAATCTCTTCTTATAAACTCCAGCTGTTATTCTGGTATCTGTTGTTACTCCTTAATAATCGTATTGAAACCTGTTTTTAAGATAATATGTAATTTACTTCCAATATACAATTCGTGAAGTTCTGGTGAACAAATTGAAAAGGTTTTTAATAGGTGTTTATGCCGACGTCTATAATTTTCCAGACATTTCTTTTACGAAGGGGGGAGGGTGAGCCTTACAAACGACCAGACACTTGATTCTCCTTTTAACTTCGTTTTGCCAAGAATGGCAAGCAGCCAAGGATTGACGTACGCAATGCGTCCCTTCCGACAGCCTTTGCACACTCCACTGGCCACCTAATGGTTTCAAGCGAAATTTGCTCAAGTTCTGGAGCATTTGGTCTGCAAATGTCAGAATCTCAATAAGCACCCAGGGCGTACCGGATACTCCGTAATCTAAGACATGAATAATGTCGCACATTAAGAACCCGTGCGAATGACGGGCTATTAAAAATCACTCGAAAATATGCGCGGAATCGTAATGTTGTCGTTGCTCGCAGTCAATGCTTGGTTTGTGTTTCTGACAGGGAGAAACGAATGGCTTTCATGTCTTGAAGACCCGTGCGTGATGGATGGTGATGTCTTTGCTTGCTTTTCTTTTGCTGTCAAACGGAGGATGTCAACGGGGTCCTTGATGCTATGTGTGAAAGGGGGGGGGGGGAGTAATTTGGATACCGAATCAGCAATCCAAAGAACTTCGCCCATTAGGAAGAGCGCGTTCGCAATTCACATGAGCACTAAAGAAACTCTCAGATGATATCATAATAACTCTTTATTTACTTTGTGTCATATTGGGGATTCTTCAAGTTTTTTTCACCCGTTTCCGTTGGAAAAAATTTATATGTCACCTCAAATTTCTGAAAAAACAATTAACAGTAAAAATTTGAAAATTTTGCTTTTATTCATTGTGACTCGTTTTTCGTGAAAAAGTTAAATATCGTCTGAATCTTTTGAAAAGATATTGATATTCTTAGTTTATTAAAAAGAAAAATCGTTTTTAAATGTCAAAATTCAATTAAAATATAAAAAACTTTTATTTGAATACTAAAAAAAAATAGAAAATAATTTTCATTATTAAAGAACAAGGAATATGAGCAAAAATTGTACAAATGTAATGCACTGATAAAAAAACCTAAATAAATAAAAAAAATTCCACATTAAAAAAATTTATTTTATAATTAATCTAAGAAATCTTAAATACCACCACAATATTTTGAAAAAAATATTAATGCTCCTATTTCATTAAAAAGAAAAATCGCTTTTAAATATTAAAATTTAAATAAAATAAAAAATGTCTTTTATTAGTGTACTAAAAAAATGGAAAATAATTTTCATTATTTAAAAAAGGACATATAAGCAAAAACTGTGAAAGAGTAACGCGTTAATAAAAATAATCTAAATAAATGAAATTTTTTAATCACATTAATGAATCAGAAATATTTTTTGATATTCGTAATTATTTAATTCTCTTATTGGATATTTTTAGCAAAACACATCGACTTTGTTTACACTTCAAAATCCCTACTCAAAAGAATTATTTTCTAATTTTCAGTATATTAACAGAAATTATTTTGAATTTATTATTTTTTAATGATAATTTAAAATTATGGCAAAAAGAAAAGCTACAAAATGAAGAAAAAGATTAAGAATAATCATGAAAAATGTAATATTGGAAATTTTTAGAAATTTATTATCGATTTCAGAAATTTTGACGAAAACATTTAAGCAATTGATATAATTCTACACAGAAAAAGCCAATTTTGTTTTAAATCTTTTGTTAAAAAAGTCCCTTCATAAACATTATCATTTGTAGAATTTCAATATATTTTTGAATGCCATAAATTTCATTGTCAATAGTAGATTTTTTTTAATTAATACTGAGAAATTATCAACATTATTCTTATTTAATAGTTATGCCTCTTTTGTGAAAGAAATTATTATAAAAATGGAAATGTGCCCTTAAATCAATTTTAATGAAAAAAATTTGTTCAAGTTGCCCCTCATATCTTTTTGTCATACTTTGAATCTGAAGTGGTTTGAGAAGTATTAGAACTACAGTGGAATTCTGCCAATTTTTTATAATTTTCCTTTGAATAGAAATGTTTAATTGAACTTTGCACCTGATAAGGAGAATGAAACATTGTCTTTTTCTATTTATAATTCATTTTGTCACTATCTCTAAACAAATTCGCCATTAAATTCAAATAATTATTAGTTTTAAAGAGTAACAATGTGATGAGTTCTTTTTATTTGTACTGAAATTTCCTAGAGTGCCATTAAATTTTGACATGAGAACAAAACTGCAATTTTATGATGTGTGTGATTAAGCCGTTGACACCCAACATCTATTTACAGAAAAGTTATAGTTCATTTAGGTGGCTAAACCAAATGTATTTTAATTTGTCTTTTTTCATCTGCTTAAGAAACTGGTATTTATCTTCAAAGAATTTTTAGCCGCCATACACCCCAGTGAACAAATTTAAAATTTAAAATATCTTTATTTAAATTTGTCATGCATTTTACTTTAATTTATTTTCGAGGCATTCTAAAATATTTTTCATATTTTTTTATTTAATTATATTTTAAAAATATTGTAGAAATGAAAAGTTTTTTTTAAATGACTTTTTGCCAATTTTTCGATAATTTTATAAAAAATATAAATTTTAAAAACTTTTTTCCGGAGTTTAATTTTGCTTCACAATTACCTTGATGTTCTTAAAGTACTTTCAAAGGAATTTTCGGAAATTTGTATTTTAAATTAAAAGAATTAAGGGGTTAACAAATATCTTTAATTGAAGGGGATAATTGCAACGTTAATATCGAAAAATCAGTAGATATTCTGAAAATATAGAAAACTAAGTTAAAAAAAGCCTCAAGAGATGCTATAGTTCTAATGATCGAACAGATACGAATCCATGTCTTTGATAGAATAAAGATTGGGGCCAACGATCCATCCGTAACAAAACTAAATCTTTTATTTCATCACTTTATTAATGCTGTAAATGATAAAGTATTAATATTTTAAGACATAGAATGCATTTTTGGATTAAAGTAAGACGGATCAAAACTATCCGCCAATTGACACCAGTTTTTATTTGTTCAAGAAAATTGAGGCCAATTGGCGAGCAATTTTGATCCATTTTACTTTCATTCAAAAATGTATTATTTAAATTCTTGGAACCACAATTTATTCGATCGAATCTACTGTGAAACATCACTATAATGTGGCAGAAACATATTCACACTCATTTAAAAAACAAAATATTGACTGATATTCCGTAATAAAAGAATGCTGTTGCAGTTCTTTACAAAAGATGGCTTACAATTCAATGTAAAAGAAGAAAAAAAATAAACAGGATTAGTAAAAGAAAAAAAAAATAACCTAGAAACTAGCAAAGGAGAAAACAGGTTTATTTTGTGCCTAAATGACACTTAACCACTCACATTGCCAACTCCCATCGGTAAAATTATATTGCAGAAATACGCCTATTGATCTTGTTCACTGCGCAACTCCAACCTCCATCTCGCTCTTCCACATCAATAGTGGTAAAGAGCAAGGTCGTCGATTGCCTGTTATATCAACCAATCAGAAGTCGAGGAGGCGTGCGGTCGATAAAGCCATGGAGAGGAGACAAAGTCCCTTTATTAAATGGGAAGATTCTTTGAAATTCTGAAAAGAGCGATAGCGGACTTTAAGCGAATTTCGCCTTAATTGGAAAGACTTGGGTAAATAAAATTGTTTACCGAGGATCTCAATTTTTCACACGATGTTATAAATTGAGGAAAAAGAAAACTTTAATGAAGTTTTTATTTTCTTTGAAAATGCTAGTTAATAAGTGAATGGATGTATCAAATATTTTTAAGTAACTAGACGTGTTTTGAAAAATTTAGGATGCAAATGAGAATAAGTTTTAAAAAATTTTACATTTAAATTCTCATTTAATTATTAAAGCATTTCTTAATTATTTAAGATGGCGGAATGATTTTGATGAAATTTATTTTCGTGATTACGTAACTTGTTATTTCATTCAAATTTGAAGAACTTTTCTTTGGTAAATTTTCATTTTAATTAGGAGATTTAAACGTTGTTATCTAGAAGTATTTTTCAAATTCTTGTTATGTTAAAAGAGCAATTAATTAATTTTTCGAAATATTCTTGAGAGAGATAATCATTTAGTCATGTAGTTGTATTCAGGTTGTCAAAATATTTTTAAACAATTGTTCTACAGCTAGTATCTGCTCATATTTATTCTTAGAAAAATGAGTATTCAATGACATTTGTTAAAACTTTAATGAATAATTCAAATGGATATTTTCTTGTCCAACATAAATGATTAACTAATTATTTAAATTATGTTATTAACACTTTCAAAGCTACTAACGATATATCTCGTCTTTCATATACTTCCAATTACAGGTTTCTGTGGGTTAAAATTTGTCTTTTATGCCAGTTTAGATAGGTTAAACTTTCTAATACATATCTGAAGAATACCTTTACTTTTAGCCCACAGAAACCTGTAATTGGAAGTATATGAAAGACGAGATATCTCGTCGGTAGTGTTGAAATTGTTAATATAGATTCCAATGGAATAAATTATAAAAATAACAAATTAATGCGGCAGAATATAATAAAAAACCTCACAAATAGGAAAGATGTTAAATGAATATCGAAATTTATTTTTTATTTTTAAAAAGAGACAACCAAATTCTCAATAAACTTCGAATTCTTTATTCTAAATTAATTTGCATATTTAATTTGAGTTATGTTTATTAACTTTAAGGGCATTTATCACATAGGAGAAAGTCAGGCGGAGTAATTATGAACGAGGAGTAATTTGTGATGAAAATCAACAGTGTTGAAGCATTAAACAAAGGAATAGGAAGAAAGGGGAATGTTGAACTCCGAATTCTTTGTGATAAATTCTTTTACGTATTTTATTTGTGCTGCGTTTATTAATTTTAAGTGCATTTATCACATAGGAGAAAGTCAGGTGTAGTAATTATGAACGAGGAGTAATTGGGAATGATGACTAATACTGCCGAAGCAATAAACAAAAGAGAATAATGTATTTTGGTAAAGGTACTTTGGAGAATAAATAGAAACGCTTTCGTGCTTGTAGCAGAATTATAATGTTTGTTTACTTTAGTTGCAACTGTGTTCAGCAAAATAATAAAAACTGACTTTTTGAAATTTTTTGTTCGTTCTTTAAACCGCTTCTATGTGCGATAATTTGCTAAATTATATATCTCTTCGATCTGTAAGCAATAACGATTACAAAGAAATCTGAACTTTTATGTTTGGACTTTCTCCTGAAAAATAAGCCTTTCCAATTACTTTTAACAGTTTACAGTTACTTTTAATAGTTTACAATTAATTTTAACGGTTTAAATTTCTACATCATGGGGTATTTGGGAAAGACGTTCAATGTAATAAAAATCTGCATTTTTTTATGTATTAAATATAATATATTCTAAAAAATAATATTAAATCTAGAATCCTGGTGGCGTTTCACCTATTCTATTTCACTCTATAACACACTTAATACTACTTCTCATGCATAAAAATTGGTAATTCAAAATAATTTGAAATCGTTTGGTTTCAAGTATGGGATGAAACCAGGTAAACTGTTGGCGAAGAAGAAGTTTGCAATACGAAAATATGAAAAACAGATTTATGCAAATGATTGAATCTTTGATATCGTAATGAAAGTCTGATTGATAATTTAGGATTGATTCCTAAAAATAATGATTTGTTTGACAGAAACTTTTATTCATAAATCTTGTATGTTTAAAATTGTGTTTATAATGCAAAGCTAGGACAAAATCATTCACTTATATTCTATGATTTCAAACCTCCACAGCTCTTTAATAAATCATAGAAACTTTCCCTTCAAACGGTGGATTTAGCTTGCAATAGGTATTTTGTATCATAATTGTATTGATTTTTGTGCCTTTGATCATTTGCTCTGGCATTTTTTGCTGAAAGTTAAGCATGTGAGTTCTGGAAGAAGATAAATTTATAAACACAATTAAACACTGCTAAGAATATTTTATTTGATTTATTTTAACAATATCGACATAATGTAAATGCAGAAAATATAATCACAGTGATAAATATATGTGCTGGGCAAAAAAAACAAACAAAAAACAAAAAAACTGACTATAGAATACAAAAGAATAAATAAATGTGTAATAAAACATTGGTTGTAATATTATAAAAGAACTTCTGCTTTCATTAAAAGAAATGCAAACTTAATTATTTAAAGAATTTAATATGTAATTTAAATTTCAAATTTAAGTCAATATTAAAAATTCAATGAAATTTTCGTCTTTTTTCTTCTTTTTTGTTTTTACCTGCACAAATAAACTTTTGCTTTGCAATATTTCCAACTCAACGTAGATGCATTATTTTATATGACGAAGAGAAACAATATATGATGAACACAATCTGTTTATCTGCCTGTTATTATCTTAACATATTTTTCTTAAAATTACTTTTTAGAAGATTCATTTTAAAAATTAAAAAGTTCTCTCTACATGATTGCTTCTAAATAATTTAAAATTAATGCCAAACAATATTCTTTGAATGCTTAACGGATCGTTTGTAAGATATTAATAAATGCATTAAAATTCAAATTTCAATCGAAGAATTCAGTGCAATAAGAAAGATTCTTACAATTAATGTATCTATGGTTTTAAAGAACATGGACCGATATCTTTATGCATCTGATAAACACTCATTTTTTAAAACACTTCTTTTATCTTCATTTGCGCTTATATAATATTTTCTTAATATGAAATATGATTAGCTTTATTAGAGATTAACCTTTTGAAATTTATTTAATTTATTTCATATGTATATATCCTTAATTGCCAAAGTATGATAGAACTCTTACTTTTATTGAAAATCTTGTTTTAATAATATTGATCATGATTTTTAAAATTTTATTTTGGAAAAAAAAGCTTTTATTGTATTTATATTTCTAAGATGATGTAAATAGTTCGACTATTTTGTTTAATTTATTAGATACAAATTTTATAATTATTAGATTTATTATTTGCTTGATTTGATAATAGATAATTTTTGTCCGTTTGTCTATATATAATTTCAATTAATAGCAGTAAACTTCTTCTCCATCTTTGTCAAAACGAATTTCATGGGAATAATTAATTAACTGCGCCAGCTTTTGCGTGGCATTTCCAATAAATAAAATATCTGTAAAACGTATTTTGCAATAAAATAACCCATAAAGGTAACGAGAATCCTTTTACATGCGACTCGACTATAAAAGCAATTCAAAATATGTGACTCGAAACCACTAATTCCATAATGAGAATCTTGACATTCAGCTAACAGTTTAATAGCTTATCCTTTTTTGCTAACGTCTTATCATTTGCAAACCTGCCTTTCACCGTTCGTGGCTCCAACGACACACCATCACCGACGCAGTGAGAATTTTCAGCCGACGAGAAGGCGTCAGATTACCGGGCAGATTCTATCGTTCTCTCATCAACAACAAAGATCCACTACGTTTGCGTCACAACATAATTAGATAAGAATTGAGGAGAATTCTATAGTATTAAGGAGAAATAATTCTAATTAATTTTCATTTCTTGTTAAGGATTCAGGATGGGTTTGCTTCCATTATCTGAATGAGCTACTTTGATGGATGGTCTGCAATTTTAATAGAAGTGATTTTTGGAAATGGTTTTTATCCTTTTGATTTCGGTAATAAATTATTTAATACATACAAGCTCACACGCACATACACATAAAAGAAACAAAGGGGGGGGGGGAACCTAGCTAAAAAATTTAACTGCAAATAAAATATTAATTTTCCACGGATACGGTAAATAAACACAATATATGATAGTTGATTTCAACCTTGAATGGCAATACACATTATTTCTACTAATATGATATGAATGCATTTTTCTGTGTATGTTTGTGTTCTAGATCATTTAACGAAGAACTACCAAAATTGGCACAGAAGTACTTTTAGAGAATATAAACAGACAACTGGAAACATTTTTTTAAAGAATTTTATATTTCATTGACAATTAAGTGAGATTTGCAAAAATATCTGAAGATATAATTGCAAAAAAAAAATAAAAAATCTTAAGATTTTCGAAACTATATTTTAATGATAGAAATTAATCACATTTTTTTGCTGAATTTTGACAGCTTTTTAGAAGTACTTATTAAGCAAATTTTATAACTATTTATTCCATTGTTGAAGTGAAATTCAAATCGTTTTCATTATTTCTACTAATGCTTTATCCTAGCTTTTTTTCTTCGTTGACGATGATGATACAAATATTCGACTTACTTTTTCGATGATGGGTACTAAAGTAATAAATTTCAGTAAAAGGCATGCTTTTACAAAATCTTATAAAATGTTATTATATTTATTATTTAGGTTTAAATTTAGAACTAATCAATGCTGAAAGTATTTTGTGTGTTTTTTAAATACTGCTACATTTTTCTTTGACATAATCTTGTGTGTAAACACAAAGATGGAAAATTAACGAAGTGCGTAGCACAGTGCACGGAACAGTATAAGGCTTTTAATATACTATGAATTTTGAAGTCTCTCAAAATTTAAAGCTTTACAAAAATTGTGAAAAAAGCCACTAAGACCAAGTTATATAAGATATTTAATTGAAAATTTTATTAACTATTAATCCAAGTGAATGGCTGCTAGTTTTTGATGAATACGTTAAGTAAATAATAGGTATGATATTTTAATTTGAATGAAAATGAACATGATTAGATTAATTTGTAAAAAAAGCCTTCTGACTCCGGGCAATAGAGGATGATACCTCTTGTAGTCAAAAATCCAAATTTACTATATTAAAAAAAAGGAAAGAAAGGCAAAAAAAGAATAGAAAAATGAGTAAAAATGAAGAAAAGGAAGAAAAAAGAAATAGTCTCATTTGTATAAATCTTGTAAGAAAAGCCTAGAATGTATAAAGTAATATATAGGTTAATATGCTGCTTCCTACATTATCCTAACATATTCACCTTTTGGTTTATATGTTTAATAATAACATCTGGTATAATCTGAAATTTTCATGTAAGGTAAGCATGCAAATTTCATCGATTTTGCACTTCACATTTATGAATTAGCTTATCCTGCATGTATGCAGGAAAACCTAAATACTAGCAGAAAAGCAAACATTATACAAAAAATCGAATTATAAAAGTTTTAAAATGTCGAGATTCTTTAAAAACTGAAATTCATTTGACGATAATGATTTTTTTTCAACTTCATATAAAAAAAGCAAAAATTAACAAAATTTTATGGGACAAAATACATTTTTTAAAAATATAATGCTGTTACAAACCTTTGAAAAGTTAAATTTTAGTTTTATTCTTTTTTTTTCAAAAAAGTTTTTTTTTTTTTTTTTTTTTTTTTCAATTCCGAGTTTTAATAATCAATTTTTTTCCACAAAAAATTAAGTTAATTTATTGCAAATATAACGAAATAATCAATTATCACTAAAAATCTTGCAAATTCTCATTCAATGGTATTCGAAATTAAGATAAAATATTCCATAATTTTTTTTAAGTGAAGGATAATTATTCTAACGCTTTACGCTCACGCAACACATACACACATTAAAACACTCTACAAAAGGATTTTAAATAAAGAAAACTCATTATTCCTTCTCCAAAAATAAAAAAATAATAATAAAAGTAAGAAAAGTAATTATTAAAAATAAAAAATAATAATTTAATAATGTTCAGATGAGAGTAAAAAAAGCAAATTGTTTTTTCGAAAGATAAAAAAGGAGCTTATTAATTTTATTTAAATTCTTTTTATTTCTTACTTTAAACAAAATTCAAAAGGAGAAAGTACATAACAAAATCCAAAAACCTCATTAAATTATTTTCCAAGAGCATATCTTTATTTCAACACGTCTACAACGGTGCCTTGAAAACCACTTAACTAATTGGTTTCGGGAGAGAAATGCTTTTCCCCCCCTTCAAACAAAAGACGTAACTTACTAGATGTCAATAAAATTTAATCATTCATTTCTCCCCAATTTCGGTTCGTTAGGAAAATTGCTTTGTTATATTAATTATAGAAAAGGAGCGCTTAAAAACTTCGACAAAATAAGAAAAAGAAGCGAAAAAATGTCTCCAGAAACAAGAAAACAAATAAAATTTGGTCGAAAGCTGGAGCATGTTCTGAGGCATGTTGATTTCTTTTATTATCGTCAGGTTCTTCCACTGAGATTATCTACGTCGTCATAGCAACAGGTGTGGTCCATCCTATCAAGTAAGGTAGGGGTGAGGGAGTTTTGATCGATTGTAGCTCTCCGATTGGTTGGAGTGTTTTTGTAGATCGAGTGTTAATTTTGACTTATCGTTTCGCCAAAAACACGTGCAAATCGTTATGTATGCTGTCAGGAATGCGGTATTATGCTTCAGTGATTTCATTTACAATTTTTTTTTTTCTTTAAGTCGTCTAATTACTTTTTTTTTTGTCTTTGCTTTTTGGGTTGATTTGAGATAAGATTTCGCAGTTATCCATCTTTTGTGGAATTTCGATGTCAAAAAACTCCAGAAAGAAAGAATAGAATCTTCTTAATCATGTTTTAGAAAAATTTTTGGAATTCCTATTGGCGATTAATGTCTTAATAATTTTCTAGGAAATTGGAAACCGATGATCACAAAATTTTTGGGCAATTCATCATCTTATAAGTTTTCGAAATGCGAAGTATTTTTTTAATTAAATTAATAATAAAATAAATCAATTTAAAATACTTATTTACTGTAATAGAATTTTAGGAGATGATGGTAAGTTTGTTCTTGTCGTTTTGTCGTTTCTCTAAATTTATACATTATTCATCGTATCTTCATCGAGCTAAGACCAATCATGAGTTTGTTTTCAAGGACGTAGAATTTTCTTGAAAACTTCTGATTGTAGCGAAGTTATTTAGCAGGAATTAATAATTTAATTCTAAATCTATGCTTAATGAGCATGTTAGAAAATTGTTGCTCTTATAAATATGTAAATCCGAAGAACTCTATATTTATGTTCGATTGCTATGTAATTATTCGTTATATCGCCATCAAACTCAGAACAATCACAATGAATATTGCTAATACTAATTTTTATCCGTTTTATTACTTTCTGTGACATTATTGATTGTTCGGTTTAAACAGAAGTTTTTTTTTTGAAGTTTTAGATATGTTTCTTAGTAGATACCAGTAATATTACTCCAAATTTATGCTCAATAAACTTCCTGTTAACAAACAATTTCCCTAACAAGTGTGTAGATACGAAAATAATGGAAGCATAAAGTGGACTATTGTGTTTTTCTTTGAGAGACCAGACAATGTTGTACAGTAGAATAGTTTCATTTGTTAAATAATTAGTTATTGCGCATCTGCAAATACAAATATAGAAAGAGGATAACCAGCTTCAGTATCTTGAAATTTCCTAATACCTAAAACAAATAAAATCGATATTATATAAACATTAATCTTTAAAAATTTTAAAAATGAAATTAGGATATTTTATCTTCTTCCGAGACGCAACTACAAATATAAATAGCCTGTATGCTACTTTTAAACATTAACTGCTGATCCTTGAATTATAACCTATCGAAGATAGGAAAACGTGTATCAATGGGGAAAATTTCTTCGGCATTCACTTTTAAATTCACTATTTATTTTTAATTTCTCGTGTGTGAAGTGTGATAAGAGGAAGATTTATTATCATCTAAACACATAAATTCCATCAATGTGATGACTCTTCAAATTCTGGACATGGGAATCAGCACAAAAAGAAAGAAAAAGAACAACGTTTTTATCATGATTTTTGTCTGTGAAAGTATTAATTCACATATGGAATTTTCAAAATGAAAGAAATTAGGCATTTGGTTTTATCATCTAAATTGAATATCTAGAACAGATTTTAAATCACTTCAATCAAAAGATAAACATTCTGTCTTGTAGTTTTCAACACTAGAAGAAAATCACATGGTTAAATATGAAAATGGTTTGAACTTCAGGGCAATAATGCAATCGATTTTTGTAAGAAAGTAAATAGATGTTTTTTTAAAAAAAATTACCAAATTTCTGAAAAAAAATCGGTCAACTATTAAGTTTGTATCTTTAAAAGTTTTTTTTTCTTATTCATTGAAATTTTGAAACAGTATGAAAATTATTTTTGGGCCATGATATTTGTGAAAGTTATAGCAGAAAAATGACAAACTCTAACTCAATTTTGATTCGATTAACTAAAATTTCAAAAAGAAAGAAAAAAAAACTACTCTGAGGGGCACATTTCATCCTTCCAAAGAATACATGTGCCAAATATAGTAGTTGTCGACAAGAAGCCAGGATTATAGATAGCCAACATGCCTTTCTCTTTATTATTAGTAGTAGAGAAATAATTGATTAATCTCGTTGATCATAATTTATATACTACTCAAACTAATATATTTATATATCAGCTGCTGTTCTTTGATACATAAAGCCAAATGCAAATTTGAATACAAAATTGTATATTTGGATGCCAAGCGAAGTCTTTAGCTTATTATTTGTGCCGGTTAATAATTCTTAATATTTCTGAAAGAAAATAATTTTACATTGGGAGGAAGGTAAAAATATTCTTTATTCAAAATATACGAAATTTATAGAACAAGTTATAAAATCTCCCATCTGTCTTTAAAATAGAGAATATCCTCCTAGAATTTTTTCTTTCTCATTTTGAGATGATCCAGTCAGCAAATTCGGTTTTGGCATCTTCCTAATTGACTGTCACAGATGCATGCAATGAAATGAAAATATAAACTACCATTACATTTACCATATAAATTACCATTTAGCTGAACGAAATAGATGGACTTCGTTTAAGCATTTTTCTTTCCACAACATATATCTTTGCAGCCTAACAAATATAACACTATGTAACAAAATCTTTCATGAAAATTATAAATATTTTTTTAAAATTCTAATAATACTCGGTAATAATTAGCAAAAACGACAAAAATAACCATCCAATTTTCAGTAGAAGATTTATGTGCAAGAAAAAAGAATTTGTCACAACGTATTAGTCAAAAGCTACAACATTCGCCAGGTAAATACTATTTCCTTTACATACAAAGTCGAGTATTCAGGAACAGGTTATAAAATAATAACTACTATTCCTTTAATTTTCCATTTGTAGTGGAATGAATTTTGAAAATATTTCTCTATCTATTCCATATTTGCAAGTATTTATTGACACGTATTATATATATA
>JAPMOR010077248.1:49321-132923 GCA_026543865.1 Argiope aurantia
ATTCCTCACAAACCCCTTCTTTTTTAGTAAGTAAGAACAGAAATAAATATACAAAAGCCCGTGACATATTATCTTTCTCAGGGATCATATTCTTCTAGCACAGAGGGAAGAGAGATGCTATCCAAGCTGTTAACCATCTTCAAAACCCCTCTTGTGCCCATCGTCACAAATATGCGAACTGCTCTGCTAACTCTGCCCGTCGGAATGCCCGTTTCCCCTCCCCCCATCTCCCACCCCCCTCATCATCATCTTTGGAGGGCTTCATCTCATCAGATTCCAGAGATAAGGATGGATTTCAACAACATGCGACATCGCCGCCGGAAGTGGAAGGTGTGTCAAATTTGGCTTCTGTTGACGCCGCGCTCAATAAGACTGATGTAGGTTGATTAATAGAAAGAAAAAGAGAGAAGGCAAAAAAGAGAGAAAAAGATTATTTTGGTAATTGGGCAATATGTATTCATTTAATGTATCAGTTTTCTGGAGTTTTTTTTTTTTTTTTTTGTTCGAAAAAAACTGCCAGAGGAATTTTGACATTCTTTTCGTTATTTTTGTTCGGCAGGAAAAGAGGGAGAGGAAGAGGTTATTGGTTTAACTAATGGTTGGAAATGTGTATCCAAAGGGGAGGGAGGTGGTTTTTTTCGAACTTTTTTCGCAGATTGCTCTTACGATTTTTTTCCCTCCCTCTTCTTGCTGTCGGAAATAACTTGGCTAATTCTCACTGTAATTATCTGAATCTGAAACTCCCTTCCTCTGGCTTGGAAATAGGGAAATGGGGTTCTTACGTGCCATTTATGCTCGTCGTTTCTGCTCTCAAATGAATTGAATTAAATCTGCGAAAAGATCAGTTAGAACATTTCAGCTCTTATCCTGATTTGAAAGTGAGCAAATGAGATTGTTTTATGCCATTATATTTATCGTTTCTTTTCAATAATGGATTTAATTAATGAACGAAACTAAATATAAATAATTCTGCTCTCCTTCGATTGTTTTCGTTTCCATTTCAGTCATTTTTTTAAATCTCAAATAAAGTAAAAAGAAATCTGATAGGAGAGCTTTTTTGCATATATATTTCTCATTTTCAAAACGATTAAAACAGATTGTTTTATCTCAGAATTCCTTTGTGTAAAAGTTCTGACATTAAACTGATGGGAATAGTTGATTTCTCTTTCATTATCCTCATCACATGGGGTCATCTCAGAAATGAGGATGAGAAGTTCCCAGCATGATGGCTGGTTCTCGCCACTCTGGTACTAAAATTGTCTATCGACGGGGGGCATGCTTCCCACAGGGAGGATTGTGCCGGGACCGGTGATAGCTAACCATAGTTCCATAGTTAACCATAGTTAAGGCTAAACCATAGTTCTTACCAGTGTTGCTGTCGCGTCGATTCAGTCATTCAGATTTATCAGTGTGCTTCCGGATGTGTCGGAATAGCTGGTTATGGTTATGGTTCATGCGAACTAGTTATGGTTATTGTCCAGTCATGTTACATATCAGTACGCTGCAAAAAGTTTTGAAATCAGAGGGAAACCCGAGTTTATATTGCTTTAAAATGTAATTACTGTAATTAAAAAATGTAAATCAAGATATAGAGAAAATATAATGTATACTGACAATATATTGATATGTGTGTTTCATGATATAATGATATACACTTGATTACATGAGATTTAAAATGCTAAGAATACATTATCTCATTATTCTTTTTTATTCGACTTGTATACTTATATGGAAAGGGAGTTAAAAATAAATAATTGTCATATAGATGACTATGGTTATGGTATTGTAGAACGCATTTTTCTTTGTTTTCCAGAATTTAAAAGGAGTGTTTTGTAGGAAAACATAAGTATTGTAACTTTATTTTTTTTAGTCCTTGGTCTAATTTAACTAAGTTTTCTTTTGGATCCAAAGTTAATATGAAAGTCAAATGAAATCGAATTTAATTTGTGCATTAATTATAATTTTAAGTTACATTTTTTTTTGAAAAATTAACTTTATTTATTTATTTATACCATTAAGTCAAAATTGATTTTTTTAAAACTGTATTCTAGAAAAGAAAATAAATTTTAAAAAAGCAGAATTTAAAAGATGTTTTCTTTAAAGGCATATAAGTTTCGAATTCATTTTTCCCCCTTAGAATGACTTTGATTTTGGTAGTAACATTTTTTTCTGGAATTGACAACATATTTCTGAATAATAAAGCTATAGCGCTAAATAAATCTAGCAAGAAATTCATTGTAGGATAAAGAGAAAAATAATTGATTAAAATTCCCATCCAGAAGTTCATAGATGTATCATTAAATTCAGTCAATACATTTTTTTTCTTTGCAAAACTAAAAAAAAATATATATGTATTTGTTCTTACATATATACTTTCCACGACGAAAAGTAATCAGAAAATTTATTATTTTAGAAGTTAAAAATAATGGGAATTACGTTAAAAAGTCATTCTGATATTCCTGCAATCTTAAACCTTTCCAGGCTATTCTGGTTGCTAAGTCCTAGAACAAAACAAATAAATATAAATTTAAATTTATAAAAAAATTTATATGATTTTAGAAGACCGAAGTGAGTTACTAATGCTTATTTACTAATTAATTTTCAATTATAGTAATTGTAAACGTTCCTAATAATTTCAAGCTTATTAAAATTTATATTTATAATGTGAATTTTTGTTATAAAATATGTCGAAAAATTTAAACTCATAAAAAATTCTTTTTATCTCATATATTTTGTAGTAAAATATAATATACTATATTAAACACCGAATATCAAAGCAATCCTTATTAAATAAACGTTGCGGATATATGATACAAAACAATTTCTTTCATATATTCGCATCAATAAATAAATTTTTAATAAAATAAAACTCATAAATTATGAATAAAACTTTATAATGATTCGAGATTTGGCTGAATTTTAGAACGCATTGTATAAAATTTCATTCTCTGTTTAGTATCTTAGCTTCTTGAAAGGCCGCGGTGGCCCGGTGGTAAGGTTTCGACTTCGGAACCGGATTGTTTCAGGTGCGAGACCCGATTCCACCGAAGAACCGTCGTGTAAGGGGGTCTGTTGCACGTTAAATCCGTCCTGACCAAACGTCCTCCTGCTGGTGTGGTGTGGTGTGGAGAGGGGGGGTGCCAGCTCAGGTGTCGTCCTCGTCATCTGACCGCGGTTCAAAATTACGAGGTCAGTCCCAAAATAGCCCTAGTGTTGCTTCAAACGGGACGTTAATATAACTAAACTAAACTAAACTTAGCTTCTTGAAATTTAGTTATTGTCATTTTATTTTATTAATTTTTACTGACATTTTTATACTGCTCCGTTAATTTTTTTTTCTAAATATTCCTCTTATGCATTTTGCCTTAATTTATCTCTTTGTCACACAACCAGGAATTATTTCCCCGCATATTTATGCATAAAAAACAGTCACTTTTTATTCTTTTAATATAAAAAGATTAAATCAAATCATTCTTTAAACAATTAAATGTAATTCAATTTACTATTCCATTAACGTTAATCTAGGGAAAATGAGAGATTCATTCTTCAACTATATTTTTTAATTAATAGCGCTATAATTAAAATATAGGGTAAAATTAAAGGGAAATTAAAATTCTTTATAATGTCCTTCAGATAATCCTATGTAATACTTCAACCCCTCAGGAAGGTTGAATAATTAATTAACTGTGCAGTTACATTGGCTGCCCAAACTGCCACAGATAGAAATTGAAACCTACAATATAGTTCTTATTATTTATTTTCATTTATTTTAGATGTGATTCCTTTAATATTTGTTGATTTATAATTATACAAAATTTCATGTTTTATGCATGTTTTTATTTTCTCGTATACTTAGTATAGAGAAAGTATAGTGATCGTCAAAAAAAAAAAAAAAAAAAAATTCAAACTTGAGATTTTGACGAATTTCCACGATTTAGACTTCTCTGGGTTTGGAAATCACATTGAAAACATTTGGAAAATATCTGTCTGTTTGTGACAATGATAACTCAAAAACGCTTTAGCTAGAAGGATGAAATTTGTTATGCGATTTTTACACTAAATTTGTCAATTTTTCTGTCAAATCTTGAGCAAAATCTGTTCAGAGGAAACCTTTCTACCCTGCTGTTTGAATGTAATTTAACAAGATGATTACAAAACGAAGAGAGAAAATTCGGTACACATATTTATAATGTACAGTGTAGACATCTGTCAAATTTTGAGACAAATCCGACAAAGAGTTGACGGTATATTGGTCTGTACTTTCTGAAACATATAAAAGTGATAACTCAAAAAAGCACTATCTTAAATAAATCCAATTTCGAATGGCATTTTGTAACTACAAGTGTAGTATATTTTTTGGTGTCAAATTTCGGTTTCAATCGGTTGGGAAGAACGCATCTAAATCACAAATTCGATTTTCGGATGTTATTAATCAATACCACGATTAATCGCCAAATAAGTCGCCAAGTATCGCACCATAGATTCAATAAAAAAGACTAAACTCAGAAAAAAGGTTAATATTTCTTAACTATTGTACATCAGTGCCAGTATGGAGTTCTTTGTGATTACGCATTTATTAGAGAGTATGCAAGAAAGTTTTGGGGAGGCCACTCCTACTGATTTAAAAGAATATTCTTGTTCAAATAGGCAATGGCTAATTAAACTGTATAACTAAGATGCGAACAAAAGGATGCCGTATAAATAGGCAAATTCTTGGCACTCTTTGTCGTTTAATAATAAAATTGCTGTTTAGTCATTTCATTGCTGATACCGATAATACTTCTGTATAAATTTGCATATATGCAAGGCTTATAATGAAGTCTAATTTGCGTGATTCACTTGCAAAATAGACCGATCAGTCAATTTTATTCTACGGTCAATCAGTCAGTTTAACTGTCTTCCTAACAAATCGGAATCTTATTTGAGGTAATCTGAAAAACATCGAAAATAGTTTAAATTTCCTTGAATTATTTTTCGGTCTTATTTAAAACGTATGTGGGAAATTCAAAGAGATTTCTTTATAAATATCAAAGTTATTTCATAGAAATGATATTTAATTTAGTCAAGTCTCAGAGAAAATGGAGTCGATTAAAGCAATATTAGAACTTGAGAATGTTTTAGTGGTTGGGTAATGCTTGTGAGCAAAAATTGTTATAAAAAAGCCGTCTCTTTTTTTCCCAGAAACTTCAATAAAACTTTTTGGATATTAATTTTTTGCTGTTTATTTTTCAGTCTGGTAACAAAAGTAAGTTTTTTTTTCTTATGAAAATGAATTTTTCCATTCGAAGAAAGATGATTAGAAATGAATGTTTAAATACTAACATAACCGAACAAATCCTTTTTTTACACTAACACGCACGCAAACAAAAATAAAACAAAAATTATTTCATAAATTATCTTTAAAATAGTTATTATGCAGAATGATATTTAAAAGCGTTTGAATTACATTTGTTTAAAGAAGAAGAAAAAAAATGATAATTTTCTTCCAAAACCGGCGATAAAGAAAGCCCGAGAAAAGAGAAAAGGTGCAGCCGAGAGATTTTTATCTTTTTCACTTCGCATCCCACTCCCCCAACCTGATTCGAGCTGTCACGAGTCTGCCCCGCCTCCCTTGCTTCGGATTACCCTTAATGACGATTCGGCTATATTTGTCGTTTTATGAAACAAGCTTCTTATTTATGGATATTTTTCTCACTTTAACGATGCTTTCGGCACAAGGGTATCGCTTAGCGCCTACAATCTAATCTTGCCTAATCGCCCTTTCTTTCTTCTCGCTCCTCAAGAAGCAAATTGTTTGCTTTAGAAGGAGGAATGAAATGCTTTCTTTGCGGCAGAGGTGTAAAATTAGTACCTTTCTCGGTAAACGTCATCAGGGAGGAGAGCATTTTTTTTTTTTTTTTTGTTATTTGTTTCAAATTTGTGATGAATGACGATTATTTGAGGCTCTCGAATGTAAAATGGCAGTACTTCAAATCTGAATGGATAATTTGTTCCTATTGTTATTGCTATGTATTCATTATGCAAATTGTTTTATAATAAATGTTATATTTTTATAGTATTAACATCTAATGCATGATTTTTTAAAAATTTAAACTAAAAATTATTTTTGTTATGAGAAGTTCACATGAAACAAATTTAAAAAATACACACAAAAAAAAAAAACCAAGATAGAATTTTGAATTATCTTAAAAACAAACGTTTTTACTTAAAATATTATGTGTAGAATAAATTTATTTTTGCTACAAATTTAACCATACAATCTTTTTGTGTTGCAAATATCTTAAAATTTTTTATATTAAATTTCATTTCAAATTTGAGGATATGCCTTTAAATACCTTAAAAATTTGTACTACTATTTCCGTAGAATGCAAGATATTTTTTAATAAAATTAAAAATTCGGAAGTTGCAAAACAAGAAAATTGTAAAAAGCTCCCAAATTTTGCCTAATAAGTATGAAATATTGTTAATGAAAAAATGAAATGAAATATTGTTAATGGAAAACCATTCAGTATTTTGAGATAGCGACACAGTGTTCTAATTTCTAATGGCAAAAAACTCGAAAATTATTTAATTTGTGTTCTAGTCTACTACACTTGATGGTCCAATCGTCTACTCCTCCTATGCATCACATCACAGTTGTATGAGAAATATTTTAGGCTATAAATTATCTTCCGCCTGACCATTATTTCTCTGAGACTTCATGCAAAGGTTTGAAATAATTTGTTAATAAAGGTTTGAAATAATTTGTTCATTAAAGAAACTAGGAAACAAATTTATTTTATTGTCTGTCTTTGAACATCGAAAAGATATAAAAAATGGCCATCAGTAGGTTAGCAGTAGATTTTGTAGATTGGCCATTTATGTACCAATAGATTTGTTTTAAAACCCAAAGAGCTTACAGAGCTTGGAACCAATATACAAAAAATTTATTGTTAATAAAGATTTAAACTAAAATATCCCTTATCCAATTAAAATATTAAGCAAAAAAATAAATCCTGTTTTGAATCCCTAACACAAAACCGAATGGCCAAAAGCTCCAAAATGATTTAAACTGTGTTCTGGCACTCCACACCTGGTGGTCCACTCACCTACGTCTCCTAAACATCACATCAGAGTTGTATAAGCAATGTTTCGAGCGATAACTTGCCATTTGTCTCATCGTTATCTTTCTGAGACTTCTTGCAGAGGTATAAAATAACCACTGATGATAAGTAGCTATCCTGACCCACCCAAGAGACCAAGCTCCAAATTCAACTTGCCGTCTGTTCCTTGCGCAATCGAAAAGACCTGTGAGAAAAAGAAATTCTGACAGAAAAAAAGTAGAGATAATGCTCATCACTGGGTCAACGGGGAGATTTTGAAGACTGATCGTCATGCTCGAGGTGGTGGTCTCTCCAAAGCCCATGAGGGACAAGTGAACAAGTGACAGGTGTCTGGAATGCGTAGATCATTTGCGCTTCATCAGGTTGAGATAAAGGAGGCAAACAGGTTGTGATAAGGTGAGTAAAGAAGAAAAGCAATTTTCTTTTTTCTTGAGGTGAGATAATAATATATTCGAATAATTTAGTGGGAAATCTAATGTATTATTTAGCAACAAAGCGTAGATTTTTTTTTATCGTCACTTTTATGGCGCAAGGATTATTTTTCAGTAAGGCAGAAACGCAATCAGAATAATTCAAGAAATGGTTAAAGTATTTAAAACATCATAAAATTACTAACAGAACCAGGTGGAGTATTCATTACGCTCCTTTTTCTCAGCGGTGTCATGCCGCTATGGTGGCGATATTGGCTACCGCCAATACAGAGGGCGGAAGACAGGAGTATAAAAATTACCCTTAAAAAAGGTTTAAGATTTAGATCGGTACAATCTGCTGAATAAATAAAAACACATTTCAGGAACAAGCTTTTTGTGGCTGATTAAAAATAAATTCGCTAGTAAATATGTATAATTGGTAATTTATTACGAATTAGGCAATATTTTTCATCAATATTGTTCATAAAATAATAATTTTGAAGAATGCGTCATTCTTATTACACTTACTTCCAAAATTATGAAATTTGTAAATTCTGTAAAAGAGAGTAGAGTTAATTCTGTAAAAAAATGAGAGAGAGAGAGAGAGAGAGAGAGAGAGAGAGAGAGAGAGAAGAGATTAGGATAGTAATATTCCAGGAATAAGCTCTGAAATTAGGAAGGTAATATTCCAGAAATAAGTTCTAGGATGGATGATGAAATTAAATAAAATGTATCCGTGGGATAAGGTAATTTTGACAATTCTGATAGATGCTCAGGATTACCTTAGTTCGTTCCTGCTTGGTATATACAATATAGCGCATTTTGTTTTTGGAAAAGTTGTGTACTTATTTTGAATCCTTTAACTTTGAATACCTTAGCATTTTAATATTCATAAACTTAGTTTGAATGAATATTTGTTGCTTTTTTGATTTACTGTACTTAAGCTCTTATGAATAGAAGATCGATTAATAGTCCACTCATTGGTAGATCTGATCCAAATTTCTATACTGAATTGCAATTATTGGGTTAAAACCATTTGCCAAATTTCATCAATATTCCCGGAAGGGCAAATAAGCATTCAGGCAAATTCATATGGCTTTTTTTTTATTGATTGAAATTAGGAGAAAAGAAAATTCCAAAAACGATTCTTTCATGCTCAAGGAAGTAAAAACGTAAAGATTTTTCTGAATTCAAAAATCGAAAATATCGACGTTTGCTATACGTTCTCTTGTGTTTTCCTTACAGTAAAAATTCTAAAGGCTAAAATCTTGTAATGTAAGAGATTAAAATTGCATAATAAGAAACCATTTTTTTTTTGTAATTGCTTAAGGTGTAAATACAATCTTCAATCACAGGATAAGATTGATTTATTTACTAAATTCGAAATTTATTTCTCGTGTACGAAATGTGGAGAATGTATTGTAATCGTCAAAAAATTCGAGTTCCAGCCTTTGGTGAATCTCAACGTTTCCCACTTCCTTGAGTTCGAAAAACCCATTTTTATAATTATGTCTCCCTGTCTGTCTGTAAATACGATAACTCAAAAAAAAACTTTGAACTAGACGGATGCAATTTGACATATGTATTTTAGATAAAATTTTAAAATTTTATCAAATTTTGTGTGAACTCAATTAAAAGAAAGTCTGTCTGTCTAGTTGTCCAAACACAAGTGAACAAGACAACTTCAAAACTTAAAATCTTAGACAAAAAAAAATTTAGCATGCATGTTTAGCATCTAAAATATAGATTCCTATCATTATTTCTGACCAAAATCTGTGAAAGAATCGATCCCCTATTGATCTATACTTTCGCATGCATGCAAACGCAATTGCTTAAATCAATGAAATTTGGTACATGATCTTATGATTATAACTGCAATTCCGTGTCTTTTTTTGGTCATAACAGGTCGGAAAAAGTCATCTAAAATACATATTCGGAAGATAGATACAGTAAAAATGACAGACTCTCGCCAAAGATCTGCATTTCATAACCAATGTTCGCTATTGCCATGCAAGGTAATCACGACGAATTCAAGATCCATAATTTTATGCAGAAGGAGGGGGGGATAAGACATTTTTAATGGACATGCGAATAAGTTTCAATGAAGGCCACTTACTTTTTTTAAAGTATGGTAAAAAATCTTGATATAGATTCTGTTTACCTTTCATATATTTTAAAATAAGTGCTAATCCTTTAGAGTTTTTTTAGGTCAATATAAAAATTCGATGAGAGCATCTTGATAATCAAAGAATCTCTCATCAAAATATCCATAAGTCACTGAGAATCATTTTCTATGAAAAAATATCCTTCCTTAGTATGAGAATGAATTCATTATTTTCAAAGCATCTTTAGCAAATATTTTTCACAAATCTTTCTATTTTCTTCTGCTCGTCGTTTGTATTCACATATCATATTTGTTAAGTCATATTTTATCAAAATTCTGTTTTCGCTGTATATCACTGTATCACTATCACTCAAGGTATCAGTGTCAAATATCTTTGGCGACCATAACTTTGATGCTGCGTCAAAGATATTTGCGCTCACAAAAAGCTTCAAATATTTTTGATTTTGTTTGTCTAACTAAAAATGTTTATGTTTTCATTTGAGTTATTGGGATTTTCAAGATAGGTTCACATTCCATTTTGTGAAAGATTTTTAAAAATTTGTTTAGGGTTGTTTTTTGTATCACTGAACTCTATTTGACCGATCTTTGATTCGTTATTGTTTCATATTATCTTCTTCGTTATTGAAATTATATAACCATATTAATTATTTGAAAACTAATGGTATCGTCTTATTTATACACAGCATAATGCATTAGAATGTTACAAAATATCATTAAAAACATTCTTCTTATTATAAAATTTTGCATTAGTACATATTGTTGCAATGCAAAAAAAGTTACTTCTGATTAATTTTTAAAAACAATTGGAATGATTCTATCTTCTCGTTATTCCATATTAAGTGTTTTGTACTTTTTTTTATATTTAAAAATGATCTCTTCAAAAACATGTCTGCATATCTACCTTTATTCCCATTAAAAATTAATGAAATTGAAACAAAAATTCAAAGTAATCTTTTACGAGTAACAAAAACTTTACTACATTATGCAACTAAATGAATTAAAATAAGAAAAGTAGGGAAAAAGTAATTAGAAATTTAATTTGAACCTATTTTATATTCATAGTTAAATGACTCAAACATGAATTTTGTAAGAAAACTTCTTTAATAAAGAATTGAGTGTCTTGTCATTAATTAATCTCGATGAATTTTAGCTAAAATAAATACATAAAGCTTAATATGGCTACTTGATTTTTTTTGTTAGACATATTCGATTAGGTGAATGATTTTCTAATTTCGCTTATTCCAGAATAAAACATTAATTTTCTAATGTTAATGTTGATGCATTAATATTTAAAATATAAGGGTAATCAAAATAAATTACCAATCCATTTCTACTGGTTCAAGCATTATTTAACAATCTTTTACCAGTATTTTAATTCTTTTAACTACTTCATTGTTGTTTAATTGATTGAACAAGAATTGATCATTGTAAAAAGAACCATCCATCTATATTTTTTCTCCAACAAAAGGAAATAAAAAAATCGGCATACAATGCCAGTATATCTCTCATGCACGTGTTCCACATTAATTTGGAAAACCGAACAAAAAGACCAAAACTTGCCTTCCGTATCTCCAAATTATACAGAGTCCTGACTGTCTCTCATCTTCCCCATCAGTTATATACTACAGTACCTGAGGAAAGGTACCCCCCCCCCCCTTGCCATGAGTGTTCACCAAATAATAGTCTTCCGCTTTATGATCCCTGATTCATTGAAGCCAGATAATGCTCTTGTTAGAACCCAAATCAAGAGAGGAAGCTACCGCCATTAATGTAATGCAAAGGTCTGGCATTCATTAAAATCAACCAAAGATTCAGTTACACCGTTCGAGTTACGAGGCCTATAGATTTGGCGATGTTAATAGATGTTCGTTGTGTGTGATAGAGGGTTCATTCGAATAGCAATCAAACGAATATATGTTTTGCGATAAGTTGCTTTTGCTTCAACGCAGTATTTCATGTTAATGCAATGGTTTAAATTTCTTTTATATGAAGTATGTCAAGAAGCATGGTATGGCACAACTCTTGACTTCGGCATCGTGACTCTTTATGAGAGATTTCTGAGAACAAGAAGAAGTTTACAAAAACTAGCAACTCATCCAGTTTATTATATTATAAACAAGAAAACATTTTCTTGTTTGATCAGTTCCTTTGAAGTTTAATATACCTCAAATACCCTGTTGTATACAACATTAATAGAGACTGGAGAAATAACGCCAGCGTAAGAGGAAAAAAAATGTTTTTTTCGATATTGCTTAAAACATAAAATTGTAAATAAGGGAACTAATTAACTTTCCGCTACTTACATATTCAATAAATACGTTAACGAAAATTAATAGTATTTTGTACATTATTTTAAAAGAATTTTCAAAAATTTGCCGTAGTGTATTGAATTACCCCTTTATCAGGGTAATTGTTGTACATTGTCGGAGATATGACGCCATCTTCTTGCAAGCTTTAAACAGTGAATTTCAGACAAAATTGAAGTTAATAAATACCAATTAAACTTAAATTGTTTTTATAAATAAAACAAGGAATTAAATGTTTTTCAGACTCCTTAAACATAGCAAATTTGTTTCAAGGATAGATTGTCCTTTTTAAATATCACCAGTTTCATTATTTTAAAGAACGGAAGTCTCTACTAACACTCTTTATAATTCTGTGCTGTCAAACACATTGCAAATTTGCATGAGCTCATTTGTGAAAAAAAGTGCTCTGGTACCGAATTTGATCTGCTCCATACTCATCACAAATTATACAAATCTTAACATCTGTTAAAATAAAAAACACCATCAGACGTGTCGTCACTTCAGTTATTATCATACGAGTCCTTTTTTTATCTAAATCATCGCCATCAGTCGAAAATATTTCAAAAATTTATCGACATTGTGCATCGTGCGTAGGTCTCTTTTCATAAACGTATCTCTTAGATTCGTTCTTGGAATAATAAATCATAAGATTATACTTTTTACTGACCTCATCCAATATTTCCTTTGTAGCTACTTTAAATTCGTGAAATGTCCATTTTGCTTTTTCTTTAGCTCTTTTTCTGTAAAGGTAATTAAAAGATGTCTGAAATGAAAAAAATTATTTTCTTGTACAACTATTACAACGGTACAATCTTAGTTTTGATAACACCATTATCTCAGTAGAAAAAATGGCAGACAGTTTTGACTCGCGACAAATTAAGATGTTTATTTATTAACATTATGATATATAAAAATGTATGAATATAGTAGGAGGCATAAACATACTAATTACAGTTATAAATTGATATAGAGAGACAATTATTTATATTTATGCTTGTTAGAACTTATATGGAATGTGTGGGGAAAAAAAACAATATTTTCCGTAATAGACCCTTGTAACAATATCACATTTAATTATATTATGGCAATTTTTTCAGTTGCTCGCTAGAGTGTAACACACACACATACACACACAAAAAAAACACCTGCACAATTTACCACACACAAAGTGTTAAATACGTATAAAGACGTGGGGAGGAGAGAATATATGAAATGTTTAAGTAAATATGGTATTCAATAATCGGGAATGTATCAAAAAGATATTTACAAATATATATAATGTTTCGAAACACTTTGTATCATAAATTTATACTCAACATGTTGAAGAATTGGTGGTACTTGAGTGATTGGTGAAGTCGTAGAGAAGATTTAATAAAGAAGGCACAGTACAGTAAATGATAAAAATAATACGTCCAACATGCACAAGCAATAGACGTATCTGATCGATAAAAACAAGAGAAACTAAAAGCCTTAATTTTATTATACTACTACATTAAAAACAAAAGCCACCATATTGCGTAAATAAAAAAGAAAGCCGAATGGAAGAGCCTTCCAGCTTGTTTAAAATCAATTTATTGGTTTTTAACTTATTAGTTCACAATTAATCTATTTAATATTCGAGAGAACCCCGTTATCTTATCAATCAACTTAAACGGATGGCACGTAATCCTAATTCAGCAAAAAATATTTGGTATTCACAAGTCTATGCGCGTTGTGTTTAATCGTCTTTCCACCAATGTGGTATAGAAGTTCGAAGATGACGATCGACCTTTATTAATAATAATAATAATAAAAACAATTACGTGAATCTACTCATTTAATGTAGCGTGGCTTCAAAACGAATGTTTAATCCAACGAAATAAAATGTGTAGACTTAAATTTATCAAATTTGTGTTTATGATATTATGCATTATAATGTAATTGCACCACTAAAGAAAAAACTGTTGTATACTGAATCATAATCACTGCAGATTGCTTCTACCCTCTCTGAGGCAATCAAGCCAGATGAAGACAAGACAGACAAATTAAACCTAAAATGTTATCATGTTAATATGTTTTGAATTAAAAGTTGGAGACTTAATGAAATAATTCTTTATTTAATTTTTCCCTACCTTTTATTATTAACAAACAGAACTTGCTATTTTTTATAAAATTATTTTACTCTCGCAAATATTATTTAAAATATTAAAAATACAAAATAATATTTTGTTCAAAAATTTCCATAAAAGTTTTTTTTTTTTTTTTTTTTTAATAAATTCTGGAATTATCGGAAATATATTCCATGGTGTCCTAAGAAAACAGGAATTTTGATGGATAAGTATTTGGATTTCGAAGTTAGCTACCCTACTGTGCGCATTCATTTGTTAATTTTTATAACCTATAATAGTGTAAAATCTTCAATTAAAAGATAAAAATAAAAGTTTTGTGCTTCTACAAACATGTTTTCGGGCTTAAAAGTACATTTGTACTTATCTGTGCACACTGGGTAAAAATGAGTCTAAAAGCAAAACTTTCAACCGTGATTTTTTAAATAGTCTGAGTGAGTTTAAATAATCTGAGTTAAGTCCTATAGAAATGCGATCGTCGTAAGCAGTTTTTAGAAAAAAATAGTAATATATTTATTTAAAGAGGTTTTTTAAGAGATTTCAATTTCAATTTTCTTGTTTTATTATAGTAAAGTTAAAAGATTAAATTAAATTGTAAGAAAAATATGTCTTTATTTTTATTTAACCATCTACTATTCTCTCAGATATAAGGCCGCGGTGGCCTGGTGGTAAGATCTCGGATTTGGAACCAGAGGGTTTCAAGGTTCGAGACTCGATTCCACAGAAGAACCGTCGTGTAAGAGGGTCTGTTGCACGTTAAATCCGAATGACCAAACGTCCTCCCGCTGGTGTGGTGTGGTGTGGGGAGGGGGGTGCCAGCTCAGGTGTCGCCCTCGTCGTCTGACCGCGGTTCAAAATTACGAGGTCCGTCCCAAAATAGCCCAAGTGTTGCTTTAAACGGGACGTTAATGTAACTAAATCAAAATCAATTCTCTCAGATATAATACTAATCGATCGTATTAATATGAAAATGTAGCAGATTTTTGTTGTTGTTTATATGTTTTGTGATCACTTAATCTTTATCTATCCTGGCTCATGATTCTTTATTTAATTATTCTTTAATCTTGTTTCCACGCGAATCTTTATTCCCAGATTCTTTAATCATGCTACCACTTAATTATTTATTCCAAGATTCAGTAATACAGCGGTATGATTCTTTATTTCAAAATTTGTGCGTTTAGGAATTTTTATTTCAAGATTGTTGGTGCAAAACAGAAGAAGCTTTTAAATTAAAGCTGTTATATATAATATGTTGCAATTTTGGATGTATTGTGAGATTAATGACAAAAATAATACATTGCATTTACAAAATTGCACTGGCTTGCAATGTGTTGATTTAATCTTATTGATTAGATGTTTCAGTAACAGTTCTGCACAGTATATTGAAACTTCTTGAATGAATTTTCTAAATAGTTCGTTCGTGTACCTTTCTAATTACTAATTTGTAAAGCTGGCAACAAATAAAAAAAATAAAGGTTTTAAAACTTGCTGATTAGCACTAGCATTCTGAGCAGTGTGTTAATTTAACTTTTTCTTTTAATTAAAACTGCTTTAATATTATCGTATTTTCTCAATTAATTTCTTAAATTTAAATTTATATTTTAAATGTGAGATACAGTTAGATGAAACCTTAAGATTCTTTAATAATTTTTATGATAATGTAAGTATTTTATCATTATTACATTAAATCTTTCATCATTATTAATTTTTAAAAAAATTTCTGAAAACATTTTTTTAAAAATCCATTTAAGAAAAGAGGACCTTGTGTCCTCTGGCCTTTTTTTCACCATAATTGACCTTTTTTCCTCCGAACTTTTTTCACATAATTTTGACTTTTTTTCACCATAACTTTCCAAAATATTGCTTTTAAATAATTTTTATGTCTTTTTAAAATGTAAAATATAGTTTTTATTTTATTCCAATTTTATTGCATAATTTATACTTTTTTTATATTATTTTTTCAAAATATTTTTATCTTATTTCACAACACTATATTTCTTTATTATGAAAAATTTATATCGTTTTCATTGGGCTTCAAATATTTCATCATGGCTTCTGGTATTTATTGTTTACGATATGAACATTCGACTTATATTTACATTTTGAATAGGCGTTAGTATAAGGAATGTTTTTAATAAAATTCTTCCAATTCCGTTGTACTTTCCATTAAGACTTAACTTCAAAATCAAGCAATGGTAAAGAATTTTAAGCTGTGGCCATTTTAAACATTTCTGCTCTTTCCTGTTATATAAATGGATCTACAAAGATATAGACAGAAATTACAGAAATGAATAATACTAAGAATATAACGGTGTAAGGTTTCTAAAGTAACATTAATTATTACTTATCAAAATTTGAAAATACAAAATATTTTGCTGATGAAGCAATTAAAACCAAGTTACATTAAAGGTCTAATTGAAATTTTTAGCCCCCCATTATTCCAGATGAAAGAACTGGTCTCCAAAAGCGGCTGATAAAAATAAAAACTGTTTAGATTCATGGAAAGCTTTTTATATCTTTGAGGCATATAAGACCATTAATTATGTTGTGCATGTATAATAAAATTCCTCGAAGCTTTTTGAGTTGGTATTAGAAGTTGTTAATGATCACACAATCAGATAAATTTTTTCTTAATATATATGCAAAGCTCTAATAGTATATCAATGGCTTCTCCGAAACATGCTAAATTTCCAAACACATGTTCGGCAAAAGAGTGAGGAGGTTTTATTGAGTATCTCCCAATAAATAACCTTATTAAAAACAGAGTAGAAAACAAAAATAAATGAACTGTGCTACTTAAAATAATCCAAAAAATATATTTTCCTCGACATAATGATATTTTTCCTCTCGCAGAACACGTGACTAGATACATTCAGTTGCTTCATTGTTTTTTATTTTCCCTTTTTTGAATGAAACTCACTGAATGAACCTTTTTTTTTTAACTTTTCTCTACATGTGCTGTTCCTTATCGTATTTCAATTAAAAGCAGTAGGAGCACTTTGATTCTTAAAAAAAAAATTCCCTTTTTACCTATGACCGCGACTTCTCAGAAACTGCTTAAACGATCCCTAAATAGTGTTTACCTGTTATTTTAATCCCGTGGGTGTTTTCTAACATAATTATAAGACAAATCACGTTTCAGGAAATTGGCTTCATCCACGTGCATGATTCCAGCTTTCACATTGGAAATTTTGCAATAGAGAAGCAACATTTAAAGAAGCGAGGCAACTGTGAAGAAGCTCTTAGGAGGATCTACGTTTTCATCGGTAAATTACCTTCATTTATATTGTTTTCCTGGAATATATAAACCATTATTTTAGAGTTATATCATGTTTTGGGTTTGATTTGTATCACAAATTGCGTCCTCAATATAATCTTGTGTTATTATCAATTTCTTTAAAAGTAGTTTTATTAGCTGTTTCTATATTCTTCCCTCCTTTTAAGGATCAATTTAAAATAAATAAAAAAAAATGAATAATTTATCATTAAAGATATGGATTGAGTGGGCCTTTGCTATTTCCTAAAGATTTGGCTTTCCTGTAATTTTCGTGGAAGTTATTTTTAAAAATATCTTATAGCATGATATTTTGATATTAGTCCATTTTTTCCCATTTCCAATCCATTAGTCTTTATAATTTGTCTTTCATAAGTGCATATGTGTTTATAAATTAGTGTGAAAATAGCTAGTGCATACGTGTTCTGAAAAATTAGTATTCGTTGTTTTTTTTTCGAAAAACCTTCTATTTTAATGATTAAATTAGAATTTGTAATGATTGGAACATTTATTAATGCACATATGGCCTGCGTGGGCATTTGTCGTTTCATAAAGAACGTGAACACGGCTTCACGTGTTTTCCATAGAAGTGTTTTTTTTAAGTATCTCATTGCATGATATTTTAAAATATCCCTCTTTTAAACTTACACCATGTATTTGTTGAGTATCATAAATGTAATTGCGGTTATAATTGGGATAAAAAAAATTGAGGTTATTAATCCATACAAAAATAACACTTGTTTCTTTCGAAAAACCTTTCCTTTTAATGATTAATTCACAAATTTGTAATCAATGAAGTATTTATAGTTACGGATACAGAATTAAATAGATATATACTATTATTTACTGATGTACCATTTCTTGATTTTCATGATATTTATATTTTTAAGAATTTCATTGTACGATATTTTGATATTAAATCTTTTTTCAGCGTTATATTACGTTTTGCCTTTCTTAAACATCTTTCTTTCGTAATTGTGGTTATAAGTTCACGTAAAAATAGTTTATGGTTCTGTCGAAAAAAGTTGTATTTTCCTGATAACTTAAAATTAGCTATCAGGGAAATATGCATGTTTCTGTATATGGTTGAAACGGACATATATAATTTCCTAAAGATCTGACATTTCTCGATTGCCATGATTAAATTATCATTAATTTTTCTATTATTTAATTAAATTATTTAAAAAAATATTATTTATTTTTTAAATTATTAATTAAAATGATCAATTTTTTAAAATTTTATTGTGTGATATATTGATACTGGTTAAGATATAAAAAATTTTGTCCCTTGTATTCAAAAGAGTTCTGTTTTGGTGATATTTTTACGATCCATGCAATAATTAAATGAATAAATGAATTATTTTAATTGATGGGATTGAATTAGTTTAATTGATTTGTCGCTCTTGGATAAAGTATATCTCATCACGCGCCCTTTTCTTTACTTTGAGTATGCTGAGACGTTCTATTATGTTTAGTTTATATGAAAATTTACTAAAAAAAATATGACAATCTTTGAGAGATACAGCTAATACAATCGCAACAGCGAATGTGTTATATGTTAAACAGCAAGAAAAACTGAAAATTGGAAACATAGTACCCCCCCCCCCAAAAAAAAACCCTTCTCTAAAACATACTAAATATTAAGATTTTCAACTCGGAAAAAGCTGGAAATCAACCAAAATTTTCTAAATATTTGAAAAAAATACAATCACGTGTCGCTTAAAATTACAAGGGCCGAGATGTATGATCTGGAAAATGTAGTAAGTGCCATAGATTTCGCATGAGAGTTTTTAAAATGAAAAGCGAAGAAATACTACTTATCTGTAAAAAGCATTAAATGCCAAACTTGTCTACAGTTGTTCTTGTCATATGCCTGTAAAATGATTTCATGTGTCATCACGTAAAATGACTTCTTTTATATGATTACTCTTTGAAATTAAACTATATAAATTTTCATCATTCTGAGATCAATTCATCAAAATTTTAATATTAGTATAAATCATTTCAATGCATCACAAATTGGTTTCATCTGCACTTTCCTATTCTTAACAAAAGTTCAAAGACACTTTTCCCTCTTTAACAACAGTTCAACTTATGATTACTGCAGAAAACGGATCAAAGCAACCACATCGACTTTGATAAGAAGATTAATTAATTTTAGATCAAATTTTAATCATATTCCTTTTTTATATTCAGCCATTAATAATTTATTTTTAATTCAAACTAAGAGAAAAATAAAATCGTCAATGTGGAAAAAAAACTTAAGGGAACCTCTTGCACATTAATAATATCTGCAAATATGGAAAGTATTGAACATTTTGGGAGTTCAAATATTTAAAAAAAAATTCTTCCTAATGTAAATTTAATTAATATGTCATTATTACACAAAATTATTGGTTTAATAATAATGGAATTTTGTAAAAAATTTATTTATTAGATTAAATTTTTATTTATTATTTACAACTCAACTCATTTCAATTTTTTTCTCAAATTTAAAGAATTAAAAAATATTAAAGACCTGTCCGATTTTTAAGAGCCTTAAATGGAAAAGGATATGTTGGTAAAAATTAAAAAAAAGTTTTGTTTGTATGAGGAAAAACAAGAAAAAAAAATATTTAATTTATTAGGGGGAAAAAAATTGGAATGAAATCGAATGATCAAATAATATATTGCGATAACTGTAATTTAAGATCTATTAATGATTGTATGAAATACTGTTTGCTTATTATAAGTATTATAGATTTACAGTTTGAAAATTAACAGAAAAAAAACGGATAAGGTTATAGAGCAATATTATTTCAAAATATAAAAGATCGTTTAATTATCATTCATACGCTAGTCGAAAATTTCGGTATCTTTTTCTAAGTGTATTCTTGTTTAATTTTATTTGATAAATATTTTTTTTTTTACAAAAAGAAAAAGAAACAGTAAAGTTTTTGAAACGCAATGTGTTGCTTTTTTTAAAATTTTAATTTTGGAAATGACTTTTTTTAAACACCCTTCGAAGGAAAATTCAGCAGTTAAAAAATCTGCAGCTGTCGAAAAATATTTTTTGTAATAAAAAAACGGGGGAAAAAAAGAAGTAAAAATAAAAAAGAGAAATCTCTTTTGGATAATTTTTTTACCAAGAAATAATTCTTTTAAAAAAAAATTGTGGGAAAAAAATCTTATTCCATTTTCTCATCACAAACTATTTCATTCTTTAACAAGAACAAATACTTTTTTCGAGTTCTCTTTCTCCGGTCCTTCCTAGAGATGATGATGCGTAACTATGGTAACCAGACTGTGAAATCCGCCAATAAGAGAGCAATAAAGGCGGCAACCGAGCGATAGCGCCCCCTGGTAGGTGGTCCGTTGATCTCATCCGCTAAAAGTGATTTTGGGAATTGTCGTATCTTGGGCTCCGAATACGCTCCGGCAATATTATTTGCAAAGCCCCTTTCTGAGCTTGAAAGTTAACAAACGTTTAAAATCAGATCTTTCGGAAAATGAATTTTGCTTATATCCGCTTATTTTAGTATAGAGATGTAGCGAAAAAAGTCGAAATACAGAATTTTTAAATAAATTTTTATCGTCTTAAAGAAAAATCACCATGCTGTATAATGTACCATACTACAACTGCTCACCTTTACCGCATTATATACAGGTAAAATTTTTCAATACTTTTTTTTTCTTAATTTTGATATTATATATAGATATTTTTTCTTAATTATTGAAACCATATTTCACAGATGTTTAAAGAGCTGCAAATGAGTAGTGATTTCAGTTCAATAAATCAAACTGTTCAAGAATACGTTTAATTATTAAATAAATTATAGTGCACATAGATTATTCTTTATTGCATTTTACTTTTCTTGTCCCTGTTGGAGTTGAATTAGCTAATTTCGCATGTCTGTACAAAGCATGCGTTAATTATTAAGTAATTGTAGATTTTGGTTTATAAGAAAATAATGTATTCTCCATATTTTGATTCTTAAAAAACATTTATAGTAAGTTTTATTTGTTTCTTAGAAACATTTGTTTTGCGTTTGAAAGCAGTTAAAACAGAAAAACCTTGTGTAAAATTTGTCATATAATAATATTTGATACAGTATTCATATCCAGAGTTTAGTTTGTTCTGTCTTTTTTCCAAGCCGTATTTTTTTTATTATTATTCAATTAAATATGAAAAAGTACTTTGTATTTTTGACTATTTCTCTATATGAAAGTTTGGAAAGTAAACTCTAAAGAAAGGAAGAGAGTATATTTTATCATAAATGAGAAATATTGTAAAATATATTGCTTATTTGAATATTGCAAATACAATGTATTCCAAAATGAAGTTCATAATATTTATCAGTAGGCTGAAAATTTTGAATTAAACAGCCATTTAAGTTTCATATTATGTTTTGATATCTAGCATTAAAATTTTCTATTTTAATACTAGACATTAAAAAAAATTTTTTTTTAAATGCATAGATTTTCAAATGGTTTAAAAATTAAATACGGATAATGTGGATGGAATAAATAAGGAATAATGTGGATTAAATAAATAAGGGATAAGGTGGATAGATAAATACGAATACTGTGGAGGTTTTTATAATGGTCTCTATTTTAAGACTTAAAATGAAATGAACTAAAATTGATATACTTAAAATGTTTTTCATTTTTACTTTTGACGGATCTTCAAATTTTATAAATCAATGCTTTCTATATATACCCATTAAAATCAATTGTATTTTCAATTATATTTTGTATATAATTGTATCAATTGTATTCAATTATATTTTCTGAGAAGTCTTTAAATTAATTGACAAGATTAAAAATATTATGCCACTAAAAAAAATGTGATGCAGTACAATTCATTATTCATAAATAAAAAATTTTATATAGAAAATATTTTAAAATTTTTCACTAAGTTGTTCCTTAATTTTTCATGTTTAAGTGAAAGGAATTGTTTCAAACAAAATGTAGCTTTTAGTTATATGTATTTATCGACTTTTAATTCATATTTAAATTTTAATTAAACGAAATGAGTTTGATGAAATTAAACGAATTTGAATTTTTAAAAATGTAATACGTTAGAATAAATATGCGAAAAAATAATTATGAATCAGCGCGTCTTAATTTTTTCAGGTAAAGAATATTTTAATTAATAAAAGGGGTAAAACAAAACGTAACACACATATATATATATATATATACATATATATTATATATATACATAGAGAAAGAGTAAAATATGTATAAATATGTATGTATGTATAGAAAGAAGACAAATCTTTTCTTGTGTATCAGCATCAGCTAAAAATTATTCTGCTAAAACATTTCACCAGCATTGAAAATGTTTTCAACATAGTTTTCAAGGTCATTGCCATTGATGCCTGAAATTGAAAAATTAGTGACTGATAAAAACAAATTGAAATCCGTATATATCAAACTACGATTATTCACATGGCATAAATATCAAAACTGCATTTCAAATTGTTGCTGTAACGCATGATTGCAGTCAGGCGAAAAATTTTCTGCAACTAAAAACTTTTAAAAAATGCTTGCTTCTATGTATTGAATTTTGCAATTTTATTTCTTAAAAAAAACCTGATCTTTAAAATTGAAAAATATTTATACAATGTTATTTTTTAATAGATTATTCATTTGTTATTTGCAAATTGATGAATAGATTTCTTTATAATTTTAATATTATTAATTACTTGGTTTGACATTTTAAATATTTTTTAAAAAAAGAGTAGGAATAAGTTTACTATCAGACTTTATATAATAACTGATAGTTTTTTTAATACAGAAATCTTGATCTTATCCAAGTATAAAGGATAATATTCAAGAAATTGTGATGCTATTTAAATGTCGAATAACTAAATTTAAACAAGTTTCTCTTTTTATTTGTTTTTAACACTGTAAAGTTTCTTTATAATTTACAGATGTATAATAAAATATCTTACCTCATTTGTTTCTTCTTATTCTCAACTTTTTAAAACTTGCTTTCTCAAAAGTAACTTAAATATTTTCCCTTTAAAAAAATTGTTGGTAACTATCATTCCTTATATTTAAAATGCTTATTTTTCTTAATTGGTGGTTTAGATAAATTTAGTTATTATGTATCCATAAAAGAAACAACAAAAATAATTTATTGGTTAGTCACTAAATTTAAACAAATTTTCTATGAATTTATTTTTATTATATACTAATTTTAATTTCTGCGATAACAATTCTACATAAAAATATTATCACTTTCCTATTATCTTTATGTGCTCTTCTTATTAAAATATAATTTTCTAAAACTTTTCTGAAAATTGTATTTCAAAAAAGTAGTGATCATTTGCTTTATTTGTAGTATCTATAAATGAATAAACTATATTAAAAATTCATTGGCCATTGGCTTTCTAAAGAATATATATTGCTACACAAATTTATGCTCTATATTTTCAAATAATGCACATTTAGCTTTTAATTATTTATAAACGTAAGGCCTATTTGTATTATAGAATTCAATCAGATTTGAAATGGCGGAGAAAAAATTTATCACAGAGAATGTGGCAAGGTGTATATAATGCCAGCACATAATATATATATTTAGACTTAAAAGAAGCTTCCGATTTTGTAAAGAATATAGGACTAAATAAATTATTACGCATTGCAAAATAGAATAATGATATATAATACATACCATTAGACATGAAAGAGTTACGAAAAGAGCATTCTACAGGACAAAATAATGCTAGAGTCATTTATTTTCCCACATTTATCAGCCTACCTTTCTCCCATACTCTGAAAGAGCAAGCTAGCAATCTCGGTAGAATGCCCCGGGAAAGGTACTTCAGTTCCTGTACAAGTGCTCTCTTCGAACTCACCATTCGCTGCTCACTTGAAAGGGTAACGATCACTCTGAACAAGATGTTATCGACGGCAAAAAGGTTTGCAAGAAAGAGTTGAAAGCTACCGACTCTTTGGTGAATTTTAGTTCATTCCTTTATAAGTAGACGATTAGATTGAAAGATCTGGCGAAATTTCAAATTTGGCGATGTATTTAAATATTTTTTTTTTGTAACGGTTAAAGATATAATTCATCAGAAGGCTAAAACTATTCCATTTTTATCATGTGTTGACAGTGTGTTATTCTAGGTAGATGGCTTCATGTAGAAAAGTAAAACTTCTTAAAACTTGAGAATTATCGAAATATTTGCCAGTCGGATGGATAAGTGAAAGTAAAACCCACTTCCATTTATTGAGAATATTTTGATCCTCAGATGTTGAAAAGGTGTAAGAATAGTTACAGCGGTAAATAATTATAAATAATGCAACAGAAAAAGTGAAAAAGGAATGCTGGTAATTTCGAATATTTTCATTAACAAAATGAAATGCATTTAAGTACTTCCAGATGTATTTCTCAAATATTATATATAGTAATTGGAAAGAGAATCATTCATAATTACTTTGATATTGCTTAATAAATGATTTTTCATGGTAATTATAATTGATGTTTAGAAGCAGAAAGCTTGAAAAAGTTATTCTTAATCTCTTTGATTAAATGATAATTTGAATTAAAGATAAGTTCAATTAAATAGTTTCTACCTAATCGTGAATTTCACATTGGACAGGATTTTCAAATTATCAGATATGTATATACAAAATAATGATAGTCTTTAAACCTCAATTAAACGTCAAACAAAATTCATACTGGCCGTATTTATTACTGATTCAATTTTTTGAAATTTATAATTCATATCTCTAAATGAATCTTTCAATGCATTACTTCAAGGATTTATGATTTTTTTGTTAGTTTTTGTTTTGCAAAGTCTAATTTCTAGAAATGAAGTTTGAGCTTTTTAAATATTGTCTCTGTTACTAGTATTTTTCAATGCATTTCTTCGAAAATCATTATTTTTGATTTATAAAATCTAATCTTCCTGGAAATTTCATGAATGCAGGCATATCATTTATTTCATATATATAGTTGAGTTTGTTTCAAAATGAGGGCTTGATCAAAACAAGAACAAATTTCAGCTGAGAAATAATGGAATATTTTTTCAATGTACTAATAAAATATTTAGAATAATTTAACATATCGTAAGTTGGTTGAACTTCAGTTACAGTTAATTTAATTCAGATATTAAAATTTGTTTTATCTATTAAAATAAAAAAAGTAATTGTTTTTGAATTTAAACTTTTATTTTTAACTGTAACAAATAGCTTCATTTTAAAAACACAGAAAGAATATAAAAGCGTGTACCAAATTGAAAGAACTGTTTAATTAATAATATATTTTAAACTTATAATTGAAATGCTTAAAAGAATTGGAATAAATAAAGTTCTAAACGATATTTCTTTAATATTTATGAATTTTATCTCCATACATCTAAATTAAGTCATTATATATGGTGTATATGCTAAATATATTAAGCATTAAACTAAATATATTTAGATAGCAAATTAATTTCAATTAGAATATACAGAAAAAACCCTTAGCATTTTTGCATTCGTTTATAAATTCAAACACTAAATATCATTTTATTCTTTCACAAACTGTATTAAGTAGCATTTAATTTAAGGTTCATTTTAAAGCTAAAATGTTTTAAGATTTTTAAAAATTTTCTTTCACTCTATTCTATATATTAATTTTTAAAAAATAAAAAAAGTAAAATTAAAATACTTTTAAACAAGGTTGCTTTCAATAAGAACAAGTATTGTCTTTTCCAAGGCTTATATTTTTTAATTCAAGCACATACAAAAAATCGGTTGAAACTTTATCCATAATTTTTTTTAACTTAACTGACTTAATTTATAATTATTAAAACCTTTATGAGAGCTAATAATCAATAAATGATTCAACTGGTTGCAATATTTCACCAAATTTTTATTTCAAACATTTGGTTTTCAACTAGTTAACCACTGTATGAAAATTAAATTTTATCAAAAAATAATTTATATTCCCTAAAAGATAATATTTCAGATATTTCAGGATTTCTTCGTAACAAAAAATAGATTAAAAATAGATTTGCCTTTAAATTTCATATAAATCATGCAAAATATTTTGCATATAATTTAAATAAAAAAAAGACTTCAAGGTAATTCTTAATCTTTTTAGCAATTGAGTAAGCCGATCATTTTAAAACTCAATTCTTTGCATCTAGGAATAATAATTTGAAATTATATAAATATCTGGTTTCATTTTAAAAACAAACGAAAATTGCAAGTATATACAAATATCACTTTGATAAATGTGATAAAAGTAATACTACTACTACTACTAATAATAATAAAGTAAAAAGTAATAACACTCATTAATAATAATAATAAAGTAAAGAATAATAAATGTTTTGAAAGAAAGAACATGACATTAAAATTCTACGATTTGCAGATATGATTTGAGTTTGAATAAAACCCTAAAATGATGCATATTCAAAAACTGTTTTTAAAAACTTTTTCAATTGTTTAAATAATAAATATTTAATGAGACTTGATATCCATTAAATAGTTAACTCTATGTCTAAAACTATTAACAGCTATTGGAAAAGATAAAAAATAATAGTTAATGAATTTTAAAGATATTACGTAATGAAGATACAAAATTAAAAACTTGTTCTAAAACTTGAAGAAAAGTTTTTTTTTTTCAAACAAAAGCTTCCAACTTTATTTTTAAAGCTTACAGCAGACGATAATGATCATTAGAGAAAACGCAACCTTTCGTCTCTTATTTGTAGAATTGCTGAGACATTTTATCGATTTCATTTTATAATTTCATCGTAATGAAAGCACTTTTAACTTTTAAAAAGTATTCGTAAGAAATAATTAACGAATGAATAAAGAATATTCGACATCATGAGACATTTTTATAATTTTAATGGAATAAAAGTATTATGTTTGAAAAATGGAAAAAACTTTCTTATGAAGAAAATAAAAGGAGTAGTTACGTTTGCATTTTAATGATGTAAAAACTTTTGTAAAATCTGTTTTGGGATATTCTGCATAATATGTGTTTCTTTTTTACGAATGTTTTATAATGAATATTTTTTTCTTGATCGGAAAGTTTGGTTTTGTTAAAGAAATAACTATGAAATCCTATGTTCAGCAACAAAATTTTTTAAAAAATGAACGAAAACGCAATACAACATTTTATCCATCATTTTTGATAAATAAAATAATGAAAATAAAATTATTTGAAATGAAATTATTATTTCGAGCTCCCGAAATAATTTTCATTTCAACGAATTATTTTGAGATAAAATTATAAAAATAAAAATCTTAATTTTCAACTTTTACAGCTGTTTTAAAAAGAAACTAAAATAATTCTTAAACGAGAGTTAATACTTGTACAAATGCATTGAAATTTTGACATGGGGGAATAATTCAGAACAAATATACGATAATAATATCAGTTTCTACATTAAAAAAAATTTTTCAGGGCATTTAGACTGAATAAATAAATATTAGAATCTTTCAAAATATTTATTAATTTAACGTTTTACTCTTCTAGAATTTTAATACATACTATCTTAAATTACCTCAAGCAAATTTTAAAGACACATTTTCAATATTTTACAACTCGACATTTTTTTTAAATATTAATATCTTAACAATTTTTTTATTTAATTTTTTAGATCTAAACTAACCAGATGAGATTGTAATATTTATATATTCATTAGAATTTTAGTCAAACTTTTTGTTTTGACTAAGCTTTAACCTATCCTTGATTATGCCTTTCCTGCAGAAATGAATTATTTTAGTTATAAAAAAATAGCATATTATTTTTTTAATTTCATGCATTTATTTTGTATTCCTATTTTTTTTACTTATCATTGATATGCAGCATTATACATAACAGATATTTCATTCATTTTTTTTCTTTGATGATTTGAGATTTTTTTTTAAATTAGCGTTTAAAATAGACAAAAGGAAATAAATTGTTCAATCTTAAATAATTTTTTATTTTTCTAAAAAACTGTTGATAGGTATTTAACACAATAAATACAGAATTAGATATCTTAAATAATAATTTCTAGTTAATTAAACAAATAGAAAATAAACTCCCAAAACAGCCTCTTCCTCCTTTTTTTAACAGATTTTTGAAAATTTAATTTTGCATCTAATTTTACACTTGAACTGAATTTTGATTTCAAAAATTTGAAGATAATTCAAATAAAAATTGTGAGCTAATAATAGATATTTTCTTGAAAAAGTTGGATATAAAATAAATGCGTTTAATATGTTTCAATCTAAAAAATGATCTGAAAAATGATGGAATTTATCTACAATTTTATATCCTTTTTTATAATTTAGCACGTTAATTGCCAAATGTTTTTAAACATTGTATATTCACGAATTCATTCATAATTATGAGTCAAGGCTTTAACTAATTAACTAAAATTCTCTTCTTTCAGAACTTCTACATTATAATAGAAACAAAGAATATGGTACTTTATAAGCTTTATTGCTAAATTCAATTTCTTTTAGAATAATTTCCTATAAAAAATACGAAAAAATTAAAGAAGTATTTTAAATAAAGAAAAAGTCACATTATTAAACTATTGTTTGATATCATTGAAAAAGATATTTAACCTGAAGAAAGATGCTTATCAAATATTTTTCAGTTGTTCTCGTTCTTTGTTCTTATTTTAGAATAATTCCCTATAAAAAATGCAAATAAATAAATAAATAAATAAGTATTTTAAATGAAGAAAAAATCACATTATTAAACTAACGTTTGATATCATTGAAAAAGATATTTAACCTGAAGAAAGATGCTTATCAAATATTCTTCAATTGTTCTCGTTCTTTGTTTCGCGAATCCATTTGATATTTTGCCAACACATTTATCTCAATGATAAATCCTCTACCTAGATCAGTTGCGTCGATCTAATATTTAAACTGCGAGTTTCTAATTAACCGAATACTTGTGCTAGACGATCCAGTCTTATCTTTTTCTCATCCAAAGGATCGGCAATGTGTGAAGCCGCACTTGAAAGCGAACAGCTGTGAAGTGCTTAGCGGTAGAAATGAGACCTCGTACCCGCGACTTTTACAGCTAGTTGCGGAGAGGATTGCTGTTGTCAACGCTGACTTGATACTTGCTGAAAAACTAATGAGAGATTTAGATGTAAGATAAGAAGGTTAAATAATAAAAGAAATATATTCATGTCCAATTAGCCATAAATTGTAGAAACATTTGCATTTTTTGTATTTAATACAGTTCATTTAAGTTCAGTATCAGCTTTTTTATATAATAGTTTATTTCCGTTTGTTCGACGTTTTACTTCTAAAATATTGAGAATTAATAAAAATAATAATAAATAATAATGTTTAAACAGGATGATGTAAACACAAGCTAAGAATATAAGATAATTTAAATATTTAAGATTCATAATTAAATAAGTTTCAAGGATATTTTTAAGAATTATTAAAAAGAAGTGCAGTTAGAGTTAGCGATACTAAAAAAATCAGATTAAATAGATAATTTAATTTTTCTCAAATAGATATTTACTTTACTATTGAAGCAAAAATTAGTATGTAGAGAATATTTAACTGTAAAGTAAGGATATAAAATTGTGCAAATCAAGATATTAGAAAATTATTTTTCGATTCTTTGTTAGTTCGATTAGAATAATGAAGGTTACACAATGATAAATTTTAATTTGGAGGTTATTAATTGGTTGCTTTGTCAATTTAAAAAAACTGTCCACTTTTTATCAATATTTTAATTATATTGTGATAACTAATTTCTCCCTTTTGTGTCTTTTGATAAATTACTAAGCATTCTTTCAGATCATTTATGATTAGCATAAACTCTTTTTTTCAATAACGTGAATTTTCTTCAATATTTAAAGCTTTTAATTACTTCAATTTTGAATGCATGTCTTCAATATCCAGTCATTCGAGATTTGTGCAATAGGCATTTATAATAATAAAAAATTATTTTCTAACTACAACAATCCGTTCATGCTCTTTGCAGCCAATATTATTTAATAGCGTGGTTCTCACAATTGATTTTATTCTTTCTCTTACAAATGATTGTTGAAAAAAATTTTATATATATATATATATATTTTAGACGGTTATTTCTGGAGTTGCTTGTAATTCATTTCCTTGTATTATTTTTTTTTGGGGGGGGGAGGGGGGTTCTATATTGCAAGTATATATCTGCTATTTGAAAATCAACAATAAAAGCGTAGCATAGCCAGTAAAATGATTACGGAATAATTTTTATTATATTTTTTGAATAAAATTTTCGAAAATAGAAATAATAGTGCTATGTTCTAGTTGTTTGGATTTATCTTATTGACTGAAAGAAATTTGTTTTTGTATATTTATACAAATTTTTTTCGAACATTTTTTGTATATATCTTGATGAACATATGCAGTAAATTCCTCATACACACCAGCTGATATGATTCCATTTTCTTTACTTTTTGTCTTTATTTATTGTAGTGAAATAAAGTTAGAAATACGAAAACTAAATTCCAAATAAAATGGGTTGCTGAATAAAATAGTTTGGATTGCAAAACATTTTTTTTCTAATTTTATTTGATTCAATATATGAAAAAAATTCTTATATTGAAGAAAAATTAATAGATCATATATTTTTGTCCCGATATCATTTATTGAAATAAGGTTTTATATCATTTGTTGAATAAGGTTAACTCTACATTAAAAATTCTTATAATTTTTAATGATCTTTTACATTTTATTCAATATTCTTGAATACAAATTCTTAGTAAAATAAATGTAATCATATTTTCTCTTTACTTATGAATAAGATAAAAGATAAGATATATAAAAATTTATATTGCAATAAGTTTTTTTTTCCCTTCATTTTTTTTTTTTTTTTTTTTTTTTGTAAAAGTAGAATTCTTAAGATAAGTATTATGAAGAAAAATTGGATAATAATGCGTTTAAATTACCAGCACATAAAATCATTTCACAACCTAATATTAATCATTTTATGAAAAAATACAGACGACGAAATTTTTCAAGTGTATTTGTTTTCAAAGTGTTTTAATCATACGTATATATATTTTTTAAATAATTATTAGAAAATTGTTTAATTTATTTTATAAATTAAAAACTTTTATTAAAACCAAAATCACTTTTGTACAAAATTTAATTTTTAATTCAAGTTTGAGATTATGTAAGTATAGTTGTGCTTTTTTATTGTCATTAATTTTAAGCTGCATTGTGCTCGATTTGACAGTCCAGACTATGGTCAACCATATTCAGTGTACACAATTGTAACAAGAAGGTCACTTAATGTTTGTTTATTATAACACATCTCATTTTTTTCATATCTTATCAACAAATGAGAATAACTTTAGGCAATTTCTTTAATATATTAAGGTAAAAATAAATTATTCTCAAAATTAAAACAAACCAAAAAAAACTAGTTAAAGTAAGCTTTTGACAACACGTAAGAAAAATTGTTAAAAATATTAGAAGTTTTATTCTAGTAAATAAGAGGACTTTTTTTAAATTGATTTATAATTCTTATTGGTGATACATTTTTCTTTACAGAAGACATTCTCATTTTTTAAAATTCTTTGGTGTATTTTTAGTCTTTAAAAACTTGAATTAATTATCATTGCATTATTCGATTGTGTAAAGTTTAGGCCAGTTTATTTTTTTTTTTTGGGCTTAAGAGCTAGATTTGGCCATGAAGTGCCAAAAAGCTTTGATTTCTAATTGTACAATATAAGGAAGAACGAAAAAATTACATGAGTCTAGCGATGTTAAATCCTTCACTTGAAATCCTTAAAGCTTCACTTATTGAATTGTTCATTTTGTAAAATAGAATATGCTATTTATTAAGTTTTATATTCTTTCATTTTAGGGTGAAGCAAAACTAAAATATCAGCATTATTAGAGTTCTTGCCTTAGAAAGATGATTAACATCTTGGAAAATCTATTCATTATATATATATAATTAAAATGACAGATGTTTACTTCGCCAAGGGAAATTAAATGCATCTTTTTTTACTCGTTTTTTTATTTAATAATATTAAATCATAAAATCTGACTTTGCCATATATATTTTACTTTAAACAATAATAATAATGCATATTTCATAATGAAAATTTTTTAATGATAATTCATTTAACCGTATAATAATTTTTATTGCTTGTTGCAACATTTAGTCAACTCATCTTCTGTAACAAAGAATTTTTTTCTCAATATTTGTGTCTTCTTCCCACGCCCACTTTTTTTTTCAAATGATGTGGCAAAAAAAAAAAACATTCCCAACTTACTGATACATATCTTTATTAATTATAACGTTAATAACAATGTAGTTAATAAAAATATATAATGTTATTTAATGTAACGGATAATAACTTTTCTGTAGCTTATAACGCTAATAACAATGTAGTTAATAAAAATATATAACGTTATTTAACGTAACTTGTAATAATGTTTCTGTAGCTTATAATGTTAATAATTGGCCGATAATTTTGTTAAATATGATAAATTATCTTAATACCTTTCCGTTGATAAAAAGCTGATATACGAGTCGTAATCTGCTGCCTACCAAAAAAGATCATCGTGTGAAACAGATCCATTGACAACAACAAAATTTTATTTTTGCAAGTGAAAACAGAAAGGAATAAATAAAAATCAAGGGTTGGAAAGAGGATGAAAAAAAGGAGGCCTTAAAGAAAAGCCGCTCTTTTTAGAGTACCTTGTAATAGTCAATTCAAATACCACTTGACTGACACTTGGCAGTACGTAGACTGGGGAAACCTATCTTTATTTTTCTCTTGTATTTTCCTCCTCTTGTACCATCGCCAAAGAAACTTAGTTGAGTTTCCATCCTTATGCAAACGCCACCCAATGGTAACCACAATTGAAGCCTGGTTTAGTTGACTGACATCAGGGTTGGAAGCTTGAAGAGTCCGAAAGACCCTTTTGTGGGCACCTAGGTTCCTCTTCAAATGGCCCCCCGACATTCATAAAAAAAGAAAGGGAAAAAAAGTAGTCGAAAAAGAGGAGGAATGGTCGGATGAATGAGAAAAAAAAAATGTTAAAAAAAAAATGCTTTGCCAAGTTGAAACGGAATCGGAGTTCGTTCAGCGAATGTCGGAGATATTGTCTGAGATGACACCGTGGCAAAACCTATCCTGCTGTGAAGCGGACAAGGATCCCGCTGTGAGACTTTAAGCGGCTCATCATTATGTTTTGGGTCTAAAATATATTTCAGGCTATTTTTTTTTCTCTTGATTTTGACTACTGTTCAAGGAGTTTTGAAATTTGTAGATTTCCTGGTCATTTCTTAAAATATTTTGAAATAATTTGAAAAATACTTTCGTATTTTGTGATGAGGCAATTTCAGTTCATACTGATTTATGCACATCTTTGTTGTTTTAAAAGTATGATTTAATTTGCTAATTTTTACTTAACTATGCTTGTTGAGATATAAAAGGCTTTCTTTTGTAATCTAAATTGGAATAATTTCAATTTATGTAGCAACCCTCGAAGCACAGATTCGTTAGATTCTAACATAGATTCATTACATAGACAGAACAGCTGAAATATAGATTCGTTATATTTAAAGCTTTTATTCATCTTTCATATAACCAATCTGATTAATTTATTTTTCATTCACAAAATCTTTAATTTTTTGTGAGTTTAGTTTTGATGTTTCGCTCAAATATTTCCTTTTTATAATTCCATAAAATTATCTATTAATATCAAAATGGCCAAAAGATTTAATTATGATATTGAAATATTTCATAGAAATATTGAAATTCTGAAAAGTTATTTTTTACCTTAATATCATTGCTCAGATTATAGGCCAGTAGTATATTTTTCAAATTTATTCACTGTAAGAATTTTTTAATCAAATATAGAATTTTGTTCATGAGAATAAGGATAAAATTTCATAATAGATAGCAGCAAATGAACAATTGAAAAGACAAATAAATAAATTACAAATGTGAAAATAGAATGAAATAAAAAAAATCAGGTAACATTAATGAGTATTACTAAAAAAATTGCAAATACTTTTACTATCTTTTTGTATATTTTCTGCATTTTAATATTGATATTAATAATATTTAACTAATAATTAAATACTGAATTACTAATAATTAATTTCTATATCATATATACGATACTGCAACAGGAAATAAGAATAGGACCGAGAAACACTAGTCATACATATCCGCCTTAAAAAATTTGATAATTCCGTATCTTTATATCTACATAAATTGATAAAGGAAAGATAATATATTTCTTTACAATACACGATATTTAATTTCTGTATCATTTATATAATGTAAATAAGACTCAAAGGTGGCAGTTTTATATATTTGTTCAAAAAGAATTCTTGCTTTGTATCTGGACAATTATAAGGATTTAAATTATTAAGAATATTAAGAAAAATCTAAGATGTACTATTCCTATGTATGATACTCACTAAGATATATATATATATAAAAGAGAATATAAAATAGATAGGAATATATAAGATATATAATAATAAGAGATATGTAAGAAATATGATAAGATATACTATAAGAGAATATTGATAGATATATAAGAGAATATAAGATAGATAAAATCTGTAATAGATATATAATAAAAAGAGATGTATAAGAGATATGATAAGATATATATTAGAATATTGATAGCTTTGTGTCTAGGAATTCATTACTATTTAAATTATTTTCTGCAGCATATTATAATTGACTTTTGCAGTAAAAACAGTTGTCTTATCTCTAAATGGTCGGGAAGTATCGTTTATAGCATGTTATGAATATCATATATTTAATCTCTAAAGATTTCTATAATAGTTTATATCAGACGTAACTCTTTATAAATCCTCAGCTTACTCGGTTCGAATAATTGAAATTCGAATATTTCTGTATTATTAGCTAAAAAATTTTATTGATATTTGTGTCAATTTAATTTTAATATCATTGAAATTCAATTTTATTTTTACATATTTTAATCTTTTTTCCGAAATTAGCAAATGATATATTCTAATAAAATCATTTAGAGAATAGATTTGGATATTAAAAATCAGGGCCAGCCATCTGGGGGGGAGGGCAATGCACCGGGGCCCCGTGACTATGGGGCCCCCACCATGATTAAGAATTAAAATAGTGTTCTGAACAATAATAGCGTTTACACGTACTAAAAGTTTACAAGTTTGTTTCCTCTTGTCTGGTTGAGCATCGACTGACGCCGTTATTAGGCAATGATCGCAGAATCATCTTCGGTCAAGCATGCGTGCAAAACGCTTAAATGCACTTGATATACTAAACTACAAAAAAGAAATTGCAAAAAAAATTGTAATTCTCCTGAAGTAATTAATAGCAAAAACAAAATCACGCATTAAATAAACATGCATTAATAATATATGTTCGTGTTTATTTGTTTGTTTTTTTACTTCACAAATAATAGGGCCCCAAATGGCTTTTTTGCACTCGTGTCCCTTTATAGAGAAGGCCGGCACTGTTAACAATGATCTTCCTTTAGGCCTGGCTTTACACATTTACCAACTAAACTTTGAATTTCTTTATCAAAATCATATTTTTCGAACACTGACTCATAATTGGAAGAAAAGAAAAAAAAATTAAAAACATCATTAAATCATTTATAAGATAATATAAATAAAAGAAATATAAGAGTTATCGAGTCGGTTAAATAATAATACATTTCAGATTACCCCCTTACTAAAGGAAGTTATGATTATCATTTTTAAAAAACAAGCAATGCATTTCAAATAAATAAATATGCAAAGTAGAATTTTTATTTTAATGAAATGTCATTACCATTAATTCAGAAAACTGCACTCAAATCTTAATTTACATTAAAAAAGATAATTTAAATTTTTTTCATCTTTGAAAGTACTTTTTTCCGTAACTTTTACGACCACAGAAAACCCAGCTTTCTTGGCCTCCATGGGAATCTTCCTTGGATTTGAATCCCATTGTTTGCGGCTCATTGCCAACATTTCTCTCCCCCCTTTCATCTTTTTCGAAACTGCTCTTTCTCTCTCTCTCTCTTTGCCCTGCTTTTTGCTTCCCGCGCTCGGCAAACATTGCTTTTCCATTCTGCTTTGTTTGCTCTCTGCACCCGGAGATTCACCGCCTCATCTTTGAGCAACCGCACTTTTGCCTCCTATTTGCCTCCTGTGTAAAAGAGAATCCTATTCTGGCTAACTGAAGTGATATGATTGACTTATTTTTGTAAAAATTGATGATAAAAATTAATCATTTTTTTCTTACATATGCATGGATATTTCAGGAGATTATCGCTTCTTTATAAAAATCTAAACAAGTCTGAAACAATGCTTTTTGATTTTTTTTTCTCGCTTGTCTTCTTTTTGTCCATCTTTGAGCAAACCGCAGTTTTGCCTCCTGCTTGACCCCTCTGAAAAAAAAATCCAATTCTGACTAATTGAAATGATATTATCGATTTATTTTTGTAAAAATTCATGATAAAAATTAATTATTTTTACTTACATATGCATGGATGCTTCTGAAAATTATCACTTCTGTATAAAAGCATAAACAAGTCTGAAACAATGCTTTTAATTTTTTTTTCGCTTGCCTTCATTTTTCCTAATGAAAAAAACAAACATTTGCAATATCATTGCCTTTAGAAAAATTTTGGTACAGCACAACATACAATTTTGTTTTCAGAAATATGTGTTAATCTTTTAAATGATTATTCTTTCTTTCATAAAATATGTTTAATAATATTCCTTGAAATATTATATTCTTTTCTTGAGAAATTTTTTTTTCACTTTGTTATTTATTTATTTATTTATTTTTGATATTTGCACCAAGAAAATAGCATCAAATACATCTTGCTTTCCTTTTACTGTAAATGTGCATAGATATTTCTGGAAATAATCTTTTTTTCATAAAATATCTTAAGCAAAGCTAGTTAATTCATTCCCATTCCCTTCGTCTTTCCTTCTTGAAAATTTCAAGACATTCTTCTTTTATTAGAAAATTTTTGGAATCATACAAATTAAAGATTGTTTATTCAGAAATGTTTATAAATATTTTTTTTTAATTGTCCTCTTCTTCCACAAAATGGTTAAAATAAAGGTTTTGAACTTTATTCATGTTTCCTTGTTCGTGAAAATATCTTTTCATCATATCAGTTACTTTAGAAAAAGTTTATCACGTTTCCATATTCAGAATTTTTCAAATTTTTCTAAATTCAAAAGAGATTCTTATTGGGTTGATAAAATATATATTGGGTTGATAAAATATATAAATATATATAAAACAAAACTATTGAAAGTTTTATTCCTTCTCTTACTGATTTCACAGAAAAAAATTTTGTGACACTTTTTCTGTCAGAAAAGATTTGCTACGGCACTATCTATAGATTTAAAAAAAAAAATACGTTTGAATGTTTCGTGAGATTAGCCATTCTTTTATTAAAAAAGGAATGCCTGAACATTTCGTATGCTTCCTCCTGAAAAAAAAATCAGCCCTCTATTTTCTTGATTATAGTTTTGCTATTTCAATGTATTAAATAAAATATTTAATATGATATTTGATAAAACGGAAAATTAAGAGTTGATTAATGATGGCGATGAGAAGATAAATGATCCAATCAAAAATGTTTATTGATTGGACGTTATTCCTTCAGTTAGTCAAATTGATTATTTTTGAAGATCCAATCAAAAATGTTTATTGATTGGACGTTATTCCTTCAGTTAGTCAAATTGATTATTTTTGAAGATCCAATCAAAAATAAATTTACATCCAATTTGAATTTTTTTTAAAAATCCAATATTATTTTCTTTACACTTGCTGCTTATCGTAATAGTTCTAGAATCCATCCTCCCACATCTCTCCAGCCTCAATTTAGCACAAGCATATTTATCCAAAATTAATAAATGTTAATAATATTAAAGATATCTAAATGTTCAATGATTACTTATAGAAAATATCATCTGAAAATGGAACTGACCATTACGTAATAGCTTATCATTAAGTGCAATTAATTAACTTTGAACACGATACTAACCTTTTTTTTTTTAAATAATAGAACATTTGAGCAGAAACTAATTTTGAAACCCATTAGTTGATATTCCGTGCAATGAAATGTGATCCTTAAAAGGAAAATTATATAATTTTGAATCTCTTTATATAACTCTAAGATGCGTTTTCATATATCTTATATTACGACAATCTGTAACGTTATTTTTCTTATATTGTATTATAAAGTTATATATTTTATAATTTAGAATGTGTAGCTCTTATGTGATACGGCAGCTATTAGCTGAATACATTTCTTATGATGAATTATCGCTGATTCTAGTATTGAATAAAAATAAATAAATAGTAAATGTTATAAAAAATTTATATAAAAATTAAAAATATGTACATTTATGTATAAAGTAGTACAAATTTATAAAATACTATCAATGATAAAGATACTGATTTGTGGAGACAAGATGTCCTTCTTTTAATAATTTTAAGGTAATATATAACGAACTTGTGTATTTTCTATTTATTTTTCGTTTACACTAACGTAAAATACAATAAAACGTAAAATGCAATATAATGTATTTTACGTTTAATTTTGTCTCATTAAAAAAGGACCGAGTTGTAATATTGGACTTTTTTTTTTTTTGCCGATTGATTTGTAATTTTGACGTAAAGCATCTTTCATACTAAATTACATGTATCTATCTTATAGCGTTTTCAGGTTACGATGTTCACATACAAAAAAAATCTACACTTGATAAATTTAATTGAAAATTCCATACAAGTGTATAGCTTTGGTGTAAATTTCATGCATTGAAATTTGACTTACTAATCTTACATTTTTTAATAATCTTATTCGCTACATATAAATAGATTGATAAACAAACAATCTACCAAGAATTTTGTCCAAATTTGATTTAAATTTATAGTGTTAGTTGTAAGACTACAAACTAAGCTTCATTTGCTTAGCACGTCCCGTTTTTGAGTTATTGTGTTCACGAACCAATTGATAGACACAATTCCAAAAATAGATTTTTGATCTCAAGGGGTTCCGAGAAACAGTTTTGGAGATTTATTAGAATTGTCAAGGAATGGAGATTCATTGAAATTTATAAACCATTACATTACTATTTTTTATCGTATGTCAGAAAATGCATGAAGTGATTTAAAAATATAAGGCAATCAAATACATTAAGAGATAATGGTAAAAAATATGGACATCTTTTAAAATTTGATTAATTTTTATCAAGTTTGTACGAAGATATTAAAATATTCTCAATATTAATGCCTCAATAGGTAAGTTTGGATAGTTAATTTGTTGTTATTTTTAAAAAAATCAAATATCAACTAACCATTATTTTTAATTAAGTCTGTTTTTAAAAGTTTTAGATTAGGAAACAGAAGGTGTTACTTGACTAAAAGAATAAATTTAAGAAATTCATAACGAAATTAGAATTATAATCTTTTTCGCTATCAAATGTTGCTAGTAAATTTAGAACAAAATATTATTTATAAAAATGGAATTTCAAAAATAAATTTCAAATCATAAGTAAGTTGGTTTGATTGTTTCGTCAATATTTTTTACAGTAAAAGCATCTGAAAGATGTATAAATAAAAGCAAATTTTTCTGAAAAATCGCACGTCATTAATTATTAAAAAACTCTAACGAAAAAAAAAAGGAACTATTCAATTAGGAACAAAAAGTCAAGAAAATGTCAATTTCTCGAAACACTCAAATATATTTAAAGAGCTGTTTATTTTGGAATATATTTTCAAAATACCGCACATTTATTCTGATATTTCCTAAACAACTTTTTCTTATTAAAACAACAAAGCTAAAGTCATAAAGATAAATATCAACACGCAAGTACCTCTTTTACTGAGGATGAAACTACTGATTTTCTCAGTAATTCTCTTAAGAATGCAAATATCATTTTCACCCTTAAACTCCTAATTCACTTCCAAAAAGCCATTAACGGATATAAAAATTTGCATACCAAGCGGCTACGTGATTACAGTTGGAGTTATTCAAATTCGTATATCCCTCAAATTGCTTCAATGGCGCACGTTTCAACGATGAAACTTGATACACGACGCTATAACTCTCATTTACATTCAAACCAATAGGGCGCCATTTTTGAATCGTGACGTCATCAAAAAGAGGCCATCTTTGTAAAGTTATTTTATTTCATTATTGTTTTTTTAACACCTCGCACGTCTTTTGAAGAGAGTGTTTTGGAGAGACGACTAAATTAATAACTTTAGCCAATTTTCCCGCCACCTTCCCCATACCATCCGGGAATTGAAAGCTGCAGACGATTATTTTTTACCCGATCGTCGGGAAACTATCAATTTGCCCACGCGTAATGATCTCTCTAGAGGTTTTGTCCCGGTTTATTAGTATGCCTTTTAGGGGGTCTATCCCACTTTAGAAGCCCCGATTTCGTTTGCCCCAAGCGTTATGGGCGGGAAATCTTTATAAGATCACAAATAACAAGGTGGATTTGTTTTGTTTTTTAAAAAAAAGCACTGAAAAAAAAAAGAACAAAAAACTACTGATCGTTGAAATTGAAATAGGATCAACTTCAAGCTCTCTCTAAAGATGTTTGCAAAAGAATTACAGAAATGGTGAATGAAGGATATTATGATACCAATATTAAAGTACAGTTAGTCGAATATTTATTAAACGCTTTTAATATATATTTTAAAATCTCGTTATAATTTTTTGATAATTATGCCAGTTTTTATAATCTTTATTAATGTTTAAGATAAAAGCATCAAATTATTTTTATTGATGATCTTTAAACTATCGGGGAATTTTTTTAATAGACTCAGTTTGATGGTAGGATTTTATAACTAAAATATGAAATTATTATAAAAGATTTGTAGATTTAGTAAGCTTTTTAAAAAATGGAGCAGATTTATTATCATGTTGGTGAATGAAAAAGTAATTTGTAACAAGTTTGGAACGTTATGGAACACTTATCGCATCATCGGGGAAAGGAAGTGGGTCTGTGTATATGTATGTGGTTCTATATACACATTTAATCTGACATAATGAGCTAAAAGTGGGCTCCCAAAATGTATTTTGGTATATAATTTACGATAGCACTTTTAATCACTATAGTAAAATTCACCCAATTTTCATTGTTTCTATAGATATTAACCGCTTAACTGTTTTGCCAGAGCGCCATACGTGCATCGATTTATCGAATTTTAATAGTTGTAAGCAAAAGAAATAATAATAATAATAAACCTTCATAACAATTATAATTAAGTATTAAAATTACTTCGAATACGTAGTAAGTCAAATAAGGCTCTTGGGTCCTTTAATATTTACTGAGCCACTGATAACTAATGGAAACGGAAAAAAATTATATTGTCCGATAGGTGTTTATTACCCTACCAGCAGTATGTTCAATCATTCTTGTTTCTTTGATAAACTTATAAATCAAAATATTGCTACTCTCTATTAATACTGCCAACATATACTCATATTCTCCTTTAATAAAAAAGAATGGATATTGGTACTGGTACCTGCGGATCTGACTATCTGACTTACAATCAAAACAAATTTGGCCCAAATAAGCTTTTCAAAGTGATAATTTACTAATCGGGACGATATTTTTTCTTTATAATTAATTAAAAAATAACTTAGATTTTGGAATTTTTCCATAATAACGACAAAAATACCATTGCAAAAAAAATTAAATTGTCTTAAAATTGAAAAATGTTAATAATTTTATTTTAGTTATAATACAATTTAGTGGCAATTTTTAAAAAAAAATTATAATTTTTAACGATACTTTTCAATGCTGCAATGAAGTTCAAAACGTTTACATTGCTTAGTTAAATATTTAATACCGAGATTTTCTTACATCTTTGCAAGCTAAAGAAGAATATATATATATATATATATATATATATTTTTTTCTAACAACAAAAACATAATATTTGTTTAATTTACTTGAGGAATGAGAAAATAAAGTGACAATACTGCGAAAACGCCACGTGCATGCAATAAAAAGATAATATGTCAGGATAGGTGAATTTTTAATTTTTTTTACTAGTCTCTATTAGAATCATTTATGCGTGCAGTAAAAAATTATTAATTAAATTAGGCTATTAAAAACTAAAGCAACAAGGCTTCTTTAAAATCTAATTTGACGCTTAAAATTACTTTTTAGAGGGTATCAGTAGCATTAAAATATGCACAAGAAATTTATTGAAACTAATCATAAACAATATTTTTGGTGCTCACCAAAGACGGCTAGTCAATCTATAATTTATTTTTTAACTTATTGCCCTAACAATTTAGTATTGTCTAAAATAAACCAATGAACACACTTTTAAGAAAAACTACAATTATATGACTTGTTCGCGCATTTGAGTTTTATCTTCAAGCAACCAAATCCTCCTTCTCTTGCAGTGTGTTTTTATTTACTATTTTTCTATACCGAATTATTCAGCCAAAATGTCACAACAATCGAAATATAATTCATTGTTCTCACAATGAAAAGGAAGTCAAATAATAGTCGGAGGAAATCCCATGAAATGCGTCTTGGAAAAAGAGAAAGTGAACAACAATTTTCCGACGAGTTTACACTCACATGCTACCTCGTAGCGCCCATTCACGTAACACTCTCAGTGATCCCCGCCTTATGTCATATCTTCAGTGCACAATCGGATTGAAGATGGTAACACTAGACGAGTACGCACTCCCCCAACTGACAGCGACAGGAACAATGGAAAGTGTGACGTCATTTGTGGTAGGCCATTGATGGTGTTCCCGATCAGCTGCCAAGTGCTAAGTGAAGGACAGCACCCTCTTGTGAATGAGTTTGTATACGTTGGTTCTCTTTTTTGGTAACTGCGGACAGACAGGTACATGTCATTCTCATCAGCATTCATGTATTTAGTGAATGAAACTGATAAAAAGTCGACTTTCTTTTGGGACATTCGCTTCCGCTCTAGATTCTATATGGAAAAAGAGAGAATGAATCAGTGGCTAAGCAATACTGCATTGCACCAACAGGGATGTGACAAGAGAAACTGTGAGCTTTTTAAGCACCTATCTCTCTCAAAAAAAGACGTACAAAGAAAAAAAAAGATATATTTTGATTAAAAAAAAGCTGAGTCTATCAAAAAATATATTTTTTGATAGACTCAGTCAGTTTCCCCGCCGATGTATATGCATATAAACAAATTACGAACCGTTGCTTTGTAGTGAGAGATTGTCTCTTGACCAATACAATTACGGTATTGTGTTTTATTAAAATAATTTTGACAATATCTTTTATTTATCAATAAAAGGCAATTATCAATATTGTTGAGGAATACAATAACTTAAATGTAATTGTAATATTCAGAAGCAGAATTCATTAGTTCAGATCCATCTATGCATGAATATATATATATATGTATCATTGATTTGTGGTGAGAAATTATTTTTAAATTAATATAATAATTGTATTTTGTTTTATTAAAACAATTTTGGCAATACCTTCCATTTATCAATAAAAACTATTACCAATATTGTTGAGAAATACAATTTAAATGTAATTATAACATTTAGAAGCAGGATTTATTAGTTCAGATCCATCTATGCATGAGTATATATATCTTTATACAAGACAATGGACTGTTTTTTGAAGTCTACAAAGATAAATTTAGAATTTTTTTTATCCTTTTTTCTTTTTTGTGAAATGTTTATATTTAATGCAAATAAAAATTATAATGAAAATTGTTTTAGATCCTATTTAATGCGCAATTCTGAAATAAATTAATAACTAAAAAATATAAATGTATTAAATAAAAAAATTAGGAAAATCAATAACGTAATATTATATACTGGGCCTTAGTGATATGACAGAAGAATTTGCATCTTTTGCGATGATTATCATTAATGTGATTTCGAAGAAAAATTATACTTTTTGTTATACTTTTAAAAATTATAATTTATTTCTGTTGCTGTTATTTATACTGTCTTATACGAACCATAAACAAATCCATTGCGGTCATTCAAAATTCTGGAGATGATGAATTTTCATATCTAAGACCCTTCAGTAGAAAGATGATTATGTTATTCTGTCGATCTATCTATCAATACAATAACTCAGAAACGAAACCCTGATATTTATACTAAGTTTGCGAATTGATTAAATTTTTGACAAAATTTGTTCTCGGAGTATTATTTTTTAGGGTAAGTTTTTGCATATTTCACCCTTTATTTCTGAACTGGTTTTTATAAATTATTTTTCCTGGCAGATTTCTGTTTATTTTATTATAATTATAAACAGTTCAAACACAATGATCGTTGAATATATATATATATATATGTTCATAATAAATAGAACTAGAACATGTGATATGCTATTAAAATAATATATCTTTATGCTTATTGCGATTTGATTTTTTAAAAAAATTATTGTGGGAACCATGAACAACTTATACATTAGAGATTTAAATGAAATTAATCATTATCTATATTCTTGGTAATCCAGAAGGTCGAAAAATACGACTAGTCTATATCTATATCTATATCTATACTAATAATAAAGCTCAATGTGTGTGTGTGTGTGTATGTTGGCGCTCTACAGGCCAGACCATTCAACCTAGAGCTACCAAATTTGGCACATGTATACCTTGGAGGCCGGGAATGTGCACCTGGGGGTTACATTTTCGAATTTTTAACTAGAATTTTATTTATTTAAAAATTAAGCGAAATTTTGACGTGTTTCTGCTATAACTTAAGAAAATATTACCGCACAAAAAAGATATTTACATGAAGTTAAAGATTAAAAATTTATCTTTTAAATGATACTAATGTTTTAATCTTAAAATTAAATTTCTATTTTTAATGAATTTTTAAATAAATATTTTAACTATGTTTTTCAATAATTTTTTTCGTAAAAAATTAAAATTAAAATTAAGCACGTTTCGCATTCATGGGGAAAAATAGGCTTTTTTCAAAGTGTTGCCATCACATTGATTAAAGCTCCAATTAAAAATAAATGAAATCTTTTTGGAAATGAAATCTTCAAAAATATAATTTCTGGCACGTGTTGGTAGGAAATGAAACAAATATAAAATATTATTTATTTTCTAATTTTCTAAAAAAAAAATTCTAAAATTTTCTAAAAAATAAATTCAAGAAAAATTATTTTATGATCTTTTACACTCTCTATACAGGGTGTTTATTTAGTCCCGGACCCATTTTGATGTTTAATGACTCATAAAATAATGAAGATATAAACAAACTTATGGCATTTATTGATGGAATAACTCAAATATTTTCCTTTTTAGGTTTGAATACTTTTACTTTTGTAAATATCGTCTGCGCATGTGGTTAATTTCAGATAATTTCATTTTCCAGTCTAAATATCTGTACTTTTCTAAATATCATCTGCTTATTAATTGCATTTTTCTCTCTTTTGTTTTTGGCAACTATTGAAATGTTATGTTTACTTTTGATGTGTTTGTTCTATGTAGTACTTTTGTATGTGATGTTTTATTCGAGCGGATATTAAGGAGAATGCATACACCGCAAGAGAAAGCACAAATTTTATGGTGGTCATAGAGTTAATTTCCAATCAACTAAATCACTGACTTTTAAGAGTTAATTTCCAATCACTTAAACTGACTAATTTATGAAAATTTGAATATTACTAATCAATAAAAAAAGGATAATTTGAGATTTTCCATCGATCGCTTCAAAGAAAATACATCAATCAGCGCGCAGGTTTCTCAAGATTAATTGGCCTAAGATTATGAAAATGTTGAGTTTTTCTAAATTTTTAACATTTAAAACTTCATAAATAAGTCTTAGTTGATCGTGGAAAATAGAAACATTCATTCATTTATTTAAAATTTGGTGTTTCCAGAATATTTCTCAGAATATGATACCTTACTGCATTAAATTTAGACTTCATAATTTTTGAAATATATTTATAAGCCAGAACAAAATATTATTATTGATTTCATTTCAATCCTTTTGAAAGCAAAACTAAAAACTGAATTTTATGCTGAATCTCAGAAATTTTTGTTGAATTATTGTTTGAGATATTACATAAATTATGAAAAATATTTTGTAGTTAACTTAAGACTTAAATACCGAACAATTCGGTTTGCAATATTCACACTCACATTCAATAATAATAATAATTAATAAACAACAATAAAGATGATAAATTAAATAAAACGCTTGGTTTTATTAAAAAATATCTTAATATTAATTGCAATTTCATCATTTACATTTTAAATTAAAGTTGAAATTTTGCTGGAAATGACAACAAATTAGCAAAATATATATAGTAAATTGAATGAAACGATCTAAACAGCATAAGTTTGGTATGACTATCAAAATTTGAAGATTAAAAATGTTTTGTTTGAGAATCCTTTAAGAGACCAGTTACTTAAAATATTTAATTGAAAATTGTAGCGAGCGGTAATACTGGCTAACCGGGTGGTCGCCAAAGGCGGCTAGTATAAAACAAATAGAATTAATAATTTTGTTTGACACAAAATTGTGTAGAATATAATTTCTGTTAAATAATTTCTATTTCTATATGTTAAATAATTTCTATTTCTGTAATAATTTAATTGTGTAGAATATGATTTCCCAAACCATTTTAAAATTTTTGATAAAATAATAAAAAAAATGATTATATTCTTAAAGAAGAACATTTCTTACTTCTGAAAAAAATTTACAATTTTCCGTGTAAATTTTTTCTTATAACTCTGCTGAACTCCTACAATATGCATCAATCATTCTTAAATCATTTTCAAAGCATTTGTAATAACGCCAATTTAATTTCCATGCCATTTTTTGCTGAATTCTAACAATTTTTAAAAATTATTCTTTATACAGTAGTCAATGATAGTTTTCATTATTGCAATAAAATTAAATGTTTATAATTTTATCAAATTTTTAGCGGCGTTGTTTTCTTCGTTATTAAAATTAAAGGTAGAAGATTGTGTTTGTTGCTGTGTAGTTTGCATAAATTAGAGTATCTCAAGATTGTGTGTAATAAAAAAATAGATTGACAGAATTATGTTTTATAATGGTATTATTACTTCATTAGAAAAGTTCATGTGCATAATAAACAGAACAGATGTTAATATAACATGGCTACATATCTATCTCAATTTGGTATTAAAAAACATTTTATTCGGAGAATAAAGAACAGGTTATACATTAGAGTCTTAACAGAAATTAAAATATACCAACTGTAACAACCAACTGTAAGCAATAACTGTAACAACCAGCAATATTCCTGTAAACTAGCTGATATGCCAAACCCAACAGTAACAAATAAACAGAATTGTCAAATCTCACTGTCATATTCTTGTGAAATATCATTTCTGTTCTCAAACCATACTAAAATGGTTTAAGATAAATAAATAAAAAGTATATTCATAAAAGAAAAAAATATTTCTTAACGTTTGAAAAAAATAAATATTGCCATTTGTCTCGTAAATTTTTCTTGCTAGTCAGTTGCCCAACAATTGGTTAGGTCACTTTTTGCCTCTGAGAACTACCACATTCTCACATGCCTGCTATGAAATTGACTGAAGCGATGTGGCGGCATTATGACGTGCAAATAAATAAGAAAAAAAAAAGTACCACAGTAGATGGTGCATGTATAAAAAAATAGAAAGGTTACAAAAGAGTAGAACTGGGCGTGAGGGATATACCTCTATTATACCCACGAGAGTGCAGAAGAATAGACTGAGAAAGAGAGGGATAAAAACCCCTGGGGTGGGACACAGAACGCCCATCTAGGGCTTGTATATCCATTGATGAAGTATAACCAACCTCCAAAACCTCCTTTCTCAATGTTTGGCTTGTCTAACCATATGAAATATGGTTCTCGATCCAGCGATTTTGAATGAGAGACTTTTCCGCTGAGGACTGATGGCTTCATTTATATTCGGATCCAGAACAATTTTAAAGGACTTCCAAGCAACCAGCAAATTGGCCATTGTGGCTCTGAAGGAGAAGGTTTATGTTATTGTGGCTTGTGTGCGTATTTCACGGACAAGCATCCGAGAAATGACACCTTACTGACCATTGTGTTGCGGTCAGTGTCCTGGTCTGTTGCACCTTGTTCGAAAAACCAACTCTTTTTGTGTCCATCTGAATGGACTTGTTTTGTTGAATTGAAGAGCCGAGACGCTGTGGAAATCTAGTAGTCGCCACGAGACCTGGTAAGGCATTTTGTGTATGTCTTGTTTTGCCAATTTTGCTTAGAATTTTGGTTCTGAAAGATGGATTTGTGTCAAGATAAACAAACAGGAATATTAGGATATAAATTTAGTGCACCATTATAAATATTAAATGCCAAATATAGAACCTGGATAACCGATTCTCAGAACCTTTCCATAGATAACAGAGTTAAATACTTAAGGATTCCACAAACCTCATTTGGTAAGCTCTTTGTCTTTAAAGATATATATATATATATATATATATATTTTAAAAATTGTAATAAAACATTAGCTGTAAACTGACTTTGAAAAGACGTGTGAACGTTCAATAGTTCTGGAAAATTTGATTGTCAAAGTAAACAGTTTAGAATTAAACGAATTTAATAACTTTTTTATCATTTTTTTGAAAAAGAATAATTTTTTATGAAAAAATATAAAGGGATATTTTTATAAACGATTTTTTATAAAAAAAATTAAAAGAAAAAAATTTTGTCATGACTACATAACATTTTTAGATGTCTTTATCTATACTTACATTTTGTATGATATTTTATAATTATTGTTTACTTATTTTTTATTTTAATCAAACAATAAAATATATTATTTTTAGCTATAGGAAGAATATATCTATACGAGTTATTAAACTGACAGAAAAACATACAAATTTGTTTAGAACTTTTAAAAAATTAAACCCTTTTTGATTTAAAAAAATAATATATTGATGTTTATTAGGAAATGCATCTTTTGAATAAACTGATACCATTATATATTCATATTTTCAATAAAGTCTTAAGAAAATACAAAAAAAAATATTGAAAATTAGAGATGTACTGAAAAAATATAAAATTTCAGTATTTTAAACCTAGATTAGATGCGTTTGCATTGAAATTATCTAAAGAGAAAATCATGAATTGATGATTAAAATAGCCTCTTTTAGTTCTCTACCATTAAAATTAAATTCCAAATGATATATTACAATTTTTATATCATTATTTGAAATTTATAAAAGAAATTCTTAGAAATATTTGAAAAATTGTGATTGTTTCAATGAACAATGTCTTTTGTTTCATTGGTTTATTTTGCTGAAGATTATTTATTTTTAGCATTTGTTTATTTATGCTATTAAATTATTTTCTTCCAATGTAAATTATTTATAATTTGGACTTTTGATAGAAACGTATATTTCTTTTATGAATATTTTTATGTTTCTAAGTTAAATATTGTTATATACATATATATTTATTTTACTCTTTTGCTTATGAATTGATGCATAGTAAACGAGAGATTTGCACAATTTTTAAAAAAGATAATTGCATTTAATTTTAACTTAATAAAGTTGAATTAATATTCTATATTTTTATAATAAAAGACGAATACGTTAGTCTCTGAAAAATTCATTTCTAAAGACAATAAATACATTAAAAAAAGAAAGCTCCACAGATTTATTTTTTGGAAAGTTACTACTTTCAACAAAGAAAATTTAATGCTCCAAGTATTAAATTCTGTAGTATTTGTGAAATTATTTTATTTCAAGAAATAGCAATTCATTTAAAAAGGGAGGGGGAACACTGCAGTTTATTTTAAACATTTTTGCGTAAGAAATCCTTGTGTCAGCAATATTTATAAAATTTAAAGTAGGATTTACCGGCTTCATTTTTCTATCTGCTTTTCTTAAAGCTATTAAAGAGAATTCCAGCTAAGCTGTCAAAAACTCTCCAACTGACTAACAAGCCCAATTAAAAAACCCTACACTCTCATGACTAAATTCATTGTCTGTGCCAGCCAAACAAAGTATCGGTCAAAGCTCGACGACACAAACCAACAGCCTTGACAAAGTGGCAAAGGAACATCATAATCATGAGCAAGCAAATCAATCAAGTATTTTGAAAAGAGAAAGCGAACCGCATCTGCAATTTTCTGCAGGGTTTGCAGTTCCCTTTTGGGTTCGGCCATTGTCAACTCTGCAGCAGCTGCTCAACTGGCTGCATGCTTTAAACCTTATCGTTGCCGTCATCGGTTCTTTTCGTTTATGCCCCCGCGGTGGTATAGAGCGCCCCCCGCTTCTGGGGGCCTATGTATGCAGACAGTGGGACGTGAAATAATCGTAATCTGCCAATTGAATGCATATGAGAGTGACATCCGCTCCATCATTTCGAGGAAACATTTGGAAGATATGCTGATTGTCAAGTGATGGTTGATGCATGATGAGTGAGGAGTGTTTGTCCGTTAATGGGATGAAGAAAAATGTGATGCTTTATGGAATTGTATTTATTACCAAAACTGAGAGTTTTTACATATCAAGGAAATTCTTAATGAACACTAAATTCTTTTTTTAAATGCCTGAAAAATGGAACGAAAGTTGGCTTAATTGCAATTGGCCTTTGCATTTTAAATCATAAATTAAGAGCTTCATCATAATTAGATATTGGTTTTTAAATTTAGGAGTTTCATCATAATTAGACATTGGTTTTTAAATCAAGAATTAGGAGCTTCATCATAATTAGATATTGGTTTTTTAAATTAAGAATTAGGAGTACCATCATAATAAGACATTGGTTTTTAAATTAAGAAGTTTCATCATAATTAAACATTGGTTTTTAAATTAAGAATTAGGAGCTTCATCATAATTAAACATTGCTTTTTAAATCAAAAATTAGGAGCTTCGTCATAATTAGACATTGGTTTTTAAATCAAGAATTAGGAGCTTCATCAAAATTGGACCTTAGTTGTTATGTTATGGTATATTAGCTTTATCATAATTAACCATTAGTTATAAAATGATGGTAATTAACTATTGTATCTAAAAGTTATGCTACTATGGAAGAAGAAAATTGAGATAATTATGGGAATCATATACAATAGTACCTCCGTCTTTTAGTGCTGAAATCTTTGCCAATCCTAAGGTATTCTTCATTCATTCTTTGTAGATAAGAGCAGGATAATTAACATAGAATGATAATTGATTTAATTGCAATTGGTCATTGGTTTTTAAATCATAAATTAGTAGCTTCATCATAAGTTGACACTAATTATTATATCATAGTCTATTGGCTTTATCACAATTAGCCATTAGTTATGAAATGATGACTATTAATTATTATATCTCAAAGTTCTGCTTGTATAGAAGAAGAAAATTGGGATAACTGTTGAAAATCTTATACTATAGTACCTGTATGTGATAGTACTGAAATCTTCACTAATCTTAAGGTATTCTACATTCATTTGCTATGGATAAAAATAAGATAAACATAGAATGATGATTAATTTAATCGAAATTGGTCATTGATTTTTAAATCATGAATTAGGAGCTTCATCAAAATTAGACATTGATTTTTAATTCAAGAATTAGGAGCTTCATTATAACTAGATATTAGATGTTGCATCATAGTCTATTGGCTTCATCATAATTAGATATTAGTTATAAAACGATGGTAATTAACTGTTATATCTAAAAGTTCTGCTAGTATGGAGGATGAAAATTGAAATAACAACTTATGGGAATTATATACTGTGGTACCTGTATCTATTAGTACTGAGATATTCGCCAATCCTAAGGCGTTCGTTTGCTAATGCTATGTTGCTATGTTCGTTTGCTAATGACATTTGTAATGATAGCACATGATTCTAGGTTATTTCTAATTTTTAAATAGACATGCCACTCTTTTAATTTACAATAACTGCTGCAAAAAAAAGGTAATGTTGAAAATAAATGCGACATAATAATAGTTTCATAAAATAGAATCAGCGTTTTTCTTGATACTTTATAATAAAGGAATATAAAAATTTTGGAAATTTCAACTAAGCATTTTACTAAGTTTCTTCTGTTGAATTCTAAAGAAAATATATAACAAAAGTTTTTTATGTATGCTACATACAAATTTTTTTTCCTCATCATCTCTGTTTTTAATAATATTTCGAAACTACATTCTGCTTGCTTTTCAAATGGACAAATCTTGCATTTATTTAAAACTTTTAGAGATGAAATTTTGTTTCATTTAGTATTTTTTTCCTATTATAGCATTTGTTTGTATCCTCATAGAATAATTCCTTTTAATTTAACTATTCTTGTTATTAAAATATATAAGCACTTTTAAGCATAAATGATTCTTCAGCTATAACAATAAATATAATAAGATTGTTTTCTTATTTATATTTATTGTTAAAATAAGTTTATCTTTTTTTATTTATCTCTCTTTTTTTTTCTTTTTCTTTTTTTTTCATTGTTCTGATGGAAATTTTTTTAAAATCTTTTTTGTGAGTTTGAATCAGAAATATCTATATTTTACAATTTCGATCAATATTAAAACACGTGTTCAAATTTTTTTTGGATATATTTACATTTTAAGGGTTTTTTATATATTTTTTTAATATTGATTCTCTACTCTCTATCGGTTATTATATTTCACGAATTTCCATTTCACCTAGAATACATCAGTTAATTTTCAACCCACCCATCTTGATAACATGGAACTTTGTTCATTTTCTTTCATGAAATTAGAGAAATTCAATTTCATTTCCTCAAAGAAGAAAAGGAAGAGAAAAAAAAATAGATGAAGTGAGATTGTACAAGAGAAAAGAAAAGAACAGTTCAGTGTTTTTACGCAAGACTGGAGAAACTAATCAATTCACGAAAGATTACGGAGAAGGCAACCTATCAAATTACCGGATTGTTCAGAACAGCAGACTTGTAATACAATCTAGTTTAAAAATTCATGAGAAAGTAGGAGAAAGGATTGGATCTGAAATAAGCAACATCTGCATTTTGGTATTTGTATGAAAAACAAGAAAATTAAAAATTATTTTTTATAAAAAGTTTGTTAATTTTCAAAGGAATAAGAAGTATTTTATGAAACCAGTTAATTGAATTAAGTTTTAAAATCAAATTGTCATATTCTCTTGGATTTAATAATTTAAACAGTTTTCAATTTAATTTTATGATTTAAGCTTTAGAATAATTTTTTTAATGAAATGGCAAGTATGATTTTCTAGAAAGTACTTCGATTTTTAATTTTAAGAGTGGTTATCAAACAATAATCTTAACTTTAAGATTCTGAATCAAAATATAAAATAGGGTTATTTTTTAAGGTTGCCGTAGCTCATTAAAAAAATTATAAGGTTTTCATAACAGAAATCATACACAAAAAATTAACTCTAAATTTATAGTTGGATATAATACCTGATATTGCTTGAACATTGATTATTTGAAAGAATAGATAGTTTATTATATAGAGTGGTCTCCCAAAACTTTCTCGTATACGCTCTAATAAAGATGAATTTGTCTTTTAGGCGCATTTTTTTCAATTCACTGAAAACAAAATTTGACTCAAAATTAGAAATATTTAAATTAATGCGTTCTTGAGTTGTCACATTTACCGGAATTTGTCACATTTACCCCTTGTTGAATCTGACTCAAAATTTCACAGATGTCTACATTATAGATGCTAAATCTCGAATTTTATTCATTTAGCTATCTTCATTTTGTAGTTATCGTGTTAAATTACATTCGAACAATCAGACAGACAGACTTCCTGTGAATAGGATTTTCTCAAGATTTCATAGAAATTTTCAAATTTGGTGCAAAGTCTGCATACCAAATTTCATCAATTTGGTTCAAAGCATTTTTGAGTTATTTTTGTCACAGACAGACATTTTCCAAAAACGTGCTTTTCGAACTAAAGGACATCTAAAATAGAAGATTCATCAATATCTCAAATTCGAATTTTTTGACATTTACAATATTTCCTTTATACAACAAAGTAAAAAGATAAGTAAGGAATTATCTACATATTTCAAAATTATTAAAACCGAAATAATATATGAGCACACTTAGAAATTTTTTTATTTTGCAGCTCAAGAATACATGAAAATAATGTTATCTCACTCTATTTCCTAGCACTTTGCAGTTTTTTTTAATCTGCATTTGATGATATTCATTTCAAATAGCTTTTGTCGCTTCTTTAGTATGATAAATTAATTAGTTTAATATAAAAAAATTATATGATTAATTTATCTATTCACAAATATTTCTTTAAACATAAGATGTTCACTATAAAATTTTAGAACAGAATCTAGAACATATAATGAATATAGTTTCGGAATGAGTGTAATAGTTTTTATAATCGGAATGAGTGTAATAGTTTTTATAAACCGACGACATATATAAAAAATATAATCTCGTATATACTTGCATAAATCCTAAAATGAAAATAACTTGTTTCTTTTCTATTTGACAAGAAAGGGTTGAAATAATGCCTATTGTCACTGGAAAAAGCAGATATAATTCTTAATGTTATTTTTTTAAAATAGGGATCAAAATTAACAAAATGGAAATTAGATATGAAACTTAAATTGTAGGAGAATCTATGGTTTTATATAATAACAAAAAGCTTAAAGAAAACCTAAATTATATGTAATTCCTTAAATTCCAACATGTATCATGTTCATTTTGCTAAATGATAAAAGCTTGATTTATTATATGCTACAATCTCAAAATAGCTATGTCTTGAATGTTAATTAATCTAACACATACAAAAAGACCAATCACTAATAAAATAGGGAAATAAAAGGCAACCGCTTCAAATCTAATTCATGTTTCATTTTTATTTCATCGTGAACTATTTTATACAGATGATATTAACTTCAATTTAAAATTCTACAGAAATCATGATTGGAAAAACAGCAAATTAAGATCTCCTGTTGATCCATAACGAAGTTGAAGTTGTCAATGTTTATGTAATTTTCACTACTACGGATATTTCTTGAGATGGCAGGGATAAATAAAATAATTTAAAGAGTGCTAGAAAGAACCAGCGGCGGTACCTTTTCGACAATTTCTTACGCAATTTTTAATAAATGTATAAGTGTATTATTAACTGCATGCCATTGGTGAATAATAATGAAAAAATAGTTCATTAAAATGCAAGTTAATTAACCGTTGAGATGCAATTAATACACAAATAGCAGAAAACCGAATGTGTATTTTGAATGCGTTTCATCCTATCGATTGTATTAAAATTTGACGCAGAATTACATTTGAAATCGTACATTCGTATATCAAATTTTATATATTTAAGTCACTGTTTTCAAATGCATGTGAAAATACAGACTGATAAACGGCCCTTGGCTCCAAATTTGATCAGATCTAGACATTAAATACTAAATTCATAAACTATTTTTTTTATATATTTAACTCTTTTTGTTTTTCAATTATTGTGTTAACTTGTATTCATACAGATAGATTTCTTCTGAAAGGATTTCGTTCAAAGTTTATTAGAAATTTACAAAATTAAGATTAAAGACCCTATGGCAAATTTCATCCATCTAGCTCAAAGAATTTTGGAGTTTTCGTGTTCAAAGGCAGACATACATAGTTTTTAAAATGAGTTTTTCGGACTCAAGGAAATCTGAAAGACGAAAATTCTTGAAAATTTCGAGTTCAAATTTTTTGATGATAACAATTACTTTTACTTTATATCTTTACGAAAAATTTTATAATATCATAAGCGAAAAAGTGAAAATATGAATAAAGAACTTATTATTAAGTAAAAATTGAAGACAAGCTGCTAAATGTTTTTATTAATACAACGACACAACAAGCAAGAAAATTCAAACGCTAACATGGAACATATAAGCAACATCTAAACTTAGTCATATCATTCAGTATCTTTAATTTTTATATATCTGCAATTTTTTTTTTAAAAAAAAGTGTAATAACTAAAACCACAATTCCAAAATTAATCTTTTCTCTTCGAAATTTGATTTGACTTCCTTCTTCTTCATTTTTTTTTTTTTCCTTTGAAAGTATTTTGTTTGCTGTAAGGATTTTCAAAATTACTCATGCCAATAGCAATAAATTCTGAATAACTTACAAAAAAAAATTTCATAAAATATTTAAAATAAAACTGCGAAACTAAACATTTAAAGAAAAAGGAAAATATATCATATGCGAATTTCTAAGACTTACAAATTTATACGGATTTAAAAAAGTTGCAAGTATTTGCAAGATACAAGTGCACGAATTTTCATTGTCTGTCTTCTTTTAATAGTAAATTTCTCTTTTTTTAATATATAAGTTTGGTAAAATAATTACATACTCTATGTATTTAAAATAATTAGAAAAACTTAAAGACTAGTTCCTCAACTCAAACCACAGATCTGATATCGTCAGGTTCTATTTTACGAGAAAGTACATAATCTCCAGATGTCATAATCTTTCATTAAATCTGTCCCACTTCACTCTCCATTTTCAAAGAAATCTCATCAATAACATTTCAAATTATGTTTTCTACTGAAAAAAAAAATAATAATCCTTGCCTTATTTATTGTGTCAATTTTGGCAGTTTTAATTGCATATGAAAGCACTTGATCCCTCAATATGCCATTCTTTCCAGTTGCGAACGATTTATTAGAAACTCCAGTCTCAATAGTGAGAGTGATTTTGTCAATTAATTTAATCATTTTAATAAATAATCAGGAATTTAAAAATTTATTTTAGAAGTATAACTTAAAATGAAACTTTCTTTTATTGCGATTAATTGTAGTTCATCAAAGTTAACAAGATTTAATGGTTGCCGATACGACTATTTACATGTCTACAATTCATTCATTTTTGTTGTTGTTGTCGTTGAAAATCAGAAATACACACGGAAGATCAGAATTTCATATGCCTGGTATAAAAATGGCAGGGATTGTCCTGCAGTTATCTAGACTTATTATTTCTTCAGCAAGTGTGCCTAACTTAATTTTTGATGACAAAAAAAAAATCAAATTTTCTGTTTGCTCGATAAACCGTTGTAAATCAAGTTCACTGCTAATTCAAAACCTCAACACCGTAATCACATTTACAGGCTCGAAATTTAAACCAAGATTGTCTATTCCAATTTAATCGCAACAAAAATCGTATTGCAGGGGATATCAAATTAAGGCACCCCTTGTGAGTAGTCTGAAAAGGGATTTGCACAGGGCCAATTTTCGTCTGCGAGGTTGCTCCAAGGGACGATAGGCATCTACCAGTTTGACAAAGGGGTTGACAGGACCCAAGGGAGACGCTAAAGTAGGCCCGTTGGCCACGTCCTTTTCATGTTCTCTCACGCCTTTTTGCTTTCGGCAGTTATGTGGCTTGAAAGGGGTGGATTTTCATGTCGAAGTATTGACATAATTTCGAATTCAGGGATTATTGTAGGGATATTATATTAGCTGAAGATATTATAATTCTATTAATGCTTCTTTCAACTTGCATATTTCGAATGATTAATTGTGATTCATTAATAATTGTGAAACTGTATAAAAACATTTATAGCCATTAAATTTATAATCAGACACTTATAGCCAAAAAAAAAAGACATTTAAACAGTATAGTATTCTGCATGATTAAAGAACAGTGAGCCTTCAGAATTTTTGCTGATAGTGTATCTTTACCATCAATTAGTAGAAAACATGGTAAAAATAGGAGATATCCGCAATTTCAAATATTATTTTTTTTTCTTCAAAAACATGAGATTTCGCCGTTTTAATTTTCAAAAAATCATTGATGCTATAATAGATATTATCAGTTAGTTCATAATTCAAGTATCATTTTATTCTTCTCTGTAAAAGGTATATCTTATTAAAGATATAACATACAATTTCATAAATCTGCTCAGAATGCATTATTATATAAAATAAAAGGAAATGTTTTATTTCTTTTAGTATTTAGTTAATAGATTATTTGAAAAGATCACTTTTTGAGATTTCTAATTCGTTGAGCATAAAAAAAAAAAAAAATTAAAATTTTCTTTTACTTTAAAAATAATAGTATTCAAATAATTTTTTAATTTTGATAAATACATTTTTTTTAACATGATAATGTTTTAAGATCGACATTCATTTTATAAATTACTCAATATAATAAACGTAACTTATAAAAAGCTTCACAGAACAAATTACTGAACCTAGAAGTACAAAATTTGGCTCGTAGTTATTCTTTGGATAGTAAGTATTCACTAAGAAAATTTTTTTCAAACTGTGTTAATGATATTAATGCCCTAATTGATTAAAATTCCCCAAACAGTTTCATTAAAATTTTATAAATGATTAATTTAACTAAAATATTTTTAGTTTTCCTTAATAGATTTCATTTGTTTCGTATTCGTATTTATTTTTAAATTTTGGCCTCGTCATAAAATTGTCTTCTAGAAAATGGAATCTTAAAAGATTTTTGAACATCATCATCATCAAAAAAAAAAAAGGATTACGGATGAAAAAAGATAAAATTGACGAAGTCGTTATTATACAATAAGCGAGTGTTCGTTTAATGTTTGCCAAAACTTCAATGACTTTTAAAAATATATATCAAGCAGAAATAAGCATAATACGCTCTGCCTTGAAGCCATAATAATAATCAAAAGTTTGTTTCTCATCACAGTATTTTAACAAGATGACTGCCGCATGACTACATCTGTGGTCTACCCCCATTATCTAATTGTACCATATATGTAATAAGATAACCTTTTCTCAACTATATCTAGGGGACAACGAAAAGAGGTTATCTAATAAGATAAATGACCAAAATGTCACTTGTACACTGTGGCAAAGAACGCAGAATAAATTTCGCTAAAACAAAGATACCTAATCAACTGTTGTTTTAATCTTTCCTTTTTATTATTTTATCCGTATGCAATTCAAAACACGAACTGTTCCAAAACATCTGCAAATGAGTCCCAAATACAAATATCAATGCTACTGTGTAAGCATTCACACCTAGATGAGGGCTGACTTCATTTGGCTTCCTATTCGAAATAGCCTATTCAACCCTTTTGATCGGTAAGGCTACATTTCCATTCTCTTTGGACATGTTTACATCGGCATTAGCTGTCTTCCCTCCAGTGGGCGGCAACCCCCTGTCGAGTCGGTGGTACTAGTGGCTGTCTCGGCTTCCTTTGTAGTGTCCGGTGGAACTGCGCAGAGCCCCTTTTGTTGTCCGCTGCAATAATAGAGGTGCCCCCGTTCTCGTCAGGCTATTTAGCCCTTTTAGGAAATTTCCCCTCAATTTTCCGGTTTACTTAAGTAAACTTTGAGGGGCTGCCTTGTTTGGTTTGCGAGAGGAGTCTGTTGGCAGAGTTTCACCACTCACAGACTCAGTTGAGGACTTTGGTGAAACCATTGCCAGAGTGGAAAGCTTCCCATTTGCGATATAGGAAAAGACATAGTGGATAATAATGCAACTGTTGCAAATGAGTTACATTTTTTATAAATATAAAGAAAATAATATCTGGCAGAATATAACAAATGGTTAGGATCAAAGTAACTTATTCGGATTGTTGAAAGGGGTGGTAGTGGGGAACTAATTATTATCGGGTAGTCAAATTTTTATCGTATGTATTTCAAAGCCTAGACGAACAAATTACTCAACTGAGTAGTATTACATCCATATTTATAATCGTTCACCGCCATCTAGCGTAGCTCAAAACCGCTGTGAGGAGTTAAAAATATTTCTGCTCTTTTGCATTATGGGATGAGAAACCTCAGCATCTGTTTCAGCTAATTAAGATATGTGATAATTATATCTGAGATATTGTTAGCATAACAGTCCTCTAGATAGGTGCATCTTCTAGCAAATGAAAAATAATGGAAAATAGGTGGATGTATTTCTTACATAAAGACAATTTAATCATCTGTGAGTAAAGATTCAATTTTTGCCTCGATTAATATTATGAATTGGGAAAAAATTGAATTCTTTATCCATGCAATCTGGAATTAGTAATTAATAATATATACCAAAATATAAATTTAGTTAATTTATGTTACTACAAAGTTCAAAGTGAATAATCTGTTCAATTACAAACTGCCAAAGCAGGAAATATATTGCCAGTTTCTTATATCATTATTTAAATAAGACTTTAAATGAAAATTTATTATTATTATTTTAAATAACATTTTTAATTCCGTAGAATGCAAATCTTTTAAATAAAAACCTTACCAAGACCTATTTTTTATATTTTGCCTAAATAGTATTTTATTCTCTATAGAATGTCTAAGAAATGCAATTGCATAAAACGTCTAAGAAAAATATAACATTCAAATAATTCTCATATTTCGCATTTCGGCTAAAAATGTCTAAATACTCTATATTATACTGGAATTTCGGATATTGTCTGTAGCATATATAAGGTTGAGAGTGCTAAAATTTAAGATAGATAACTAAACATTCGTCTAATAGACTACCGCACTCTTTTTTTGTGAATTCGAGACACTCCCTTTACTCTCACACCATTTTACTCGCATTATCTACATAAATAGTTAAATAAGTTATTAGAAGGTTGTAATTATAATTTAACAATCGAATGTGAAGTGTTAATGAAGTGTTATGATATTAATGTTTGCATTAATATCATAACAGACTATACACATGTGTGTGCTTATGTGTTTGTGTGAAAGAGAGATTTCAGAAAAAAAAATCAAATAAACACAAAATTCATACTTTTTGTTCATTTAAGAAACGCAGAATAGTAAAGTACTTTTGCAACTACTGCAACAAGTATTGTTTTTGAGTAGAAAGCCCTTTAAACATTTCCCCAAAGTGCAAAAGCTATTTTTTTATCACTTTTCTTTATTTTCTAAATAAAAACATAACAACACTTCTTTTAAGTTGTCCTAATTTGTTTGAACTAAATGAAAAATATATCAAGATATACTTGTTTTTAATTTGTAGTCTCTATGTCGAACGGTCAGCTACAGAGTAAATGATTTAAATTTGATTGTTTAGGGTTAAAAAGCAAAGGTAATTTCTATCATATTTACATGGACATTTTCATCGTTTTCTCCATCACATTCTGAAATGCCTATCACTAAGAATTGGCCTTGTTATCTCTTTCTGTTTCTTTTGTATTGATCTTTAAACAGGGATACTTACTACATTGCGTATAGAAATTATTATAAACTGAAAGACAGTTGAAACCTGATAATTTTTGGATAGTTAAAATAAAAGCATCAATAAGGAGGATATATTGTGAGCATGTAGAACGTTTGGTTGTATAAATGATCTTAAAATTTCTAGTTGTTTCCTGAAATCAGTTTTTAATACAACAAACTAAAAGCGTAAAGTATGCAAATTTTAAATTTATGTATATATTATTTAAAAATTTATACATTTATTTTAATTTATATATAATATGAAATTCTTCACTCTAAGATCAAAGCTAAAGCGTAATTTTTAATTTGAACGTTGCCAACATTTTTAACAAAGCCACATTAGCTCATAGAGAATTAATTGAAACGTACAGAGTCAAAATCAAAAAATCCTCGTATCATTTAAATTTAAACGTTATGAGATTTAGCATGCTTTATCGCGAATTTTAAATTTACTTAATTATAAGTTGAGACAGCGAGGTTATGATTATTTATTGCGATTTATTTATGCATCATATAACATGTAAGTAATATCGTTCGACATGAATAGTTTCCTGTTTTAAATATTTATAAATCATAACTGAAGACTGCAGGTCCAAAATAAGCGTCCATCTGGTGGATAAATAATTCCCAAAAATCAGTGTCTTATTTTAAATAGTAGTAGAAAATATTTTTTAAAAACATTGTACTGTAGACATTAATATGTTTTGATTGAAAAAAAAGCAATCAAACATTAAACGACATGTTTATAAATTCAATTTATCATTTAAGTGGATAATAGTAAGGATGTTATGAATTAAATTCCAAGTGGTGAAATTCCTCTCAAAACTAATGAAGTCAGTATGGGGGATGGGGGTGCGGTATCCCGATCTAATCTATTCCTTCACCATATCCCCCCCTCGGGAATTTCCCTCCAGTTCTACATGCATAATGCTTCATTTCCCTCGGTTTGAAAAGGATTACCGTCACTTGGGGAGGTCGAGAGCCGGGATTTGATCCTCCACATCGTTGCTTTTGACCTCTTCTGCTTCGGATTAAGGGATTTGGGACGGGCCCGATGGCTACACTTTTGAATTGTTTGGTAATCCACTGGGAGTGGAGAACTTGTGTCCCTTGGCGTCGATTATTTAGTTCGGCTTCCTGATTTTTACCAGTTGATATTTTTTTATCCCACCTTTACAATCCCCCTCCCCTCCTCAACACTGTAAAGTAACAACATCAAACAGGAATCGAAATGATTTATTGGGCGGGACAAAGGAGAGGCGGATTCGTGGTGGGAACTAGAAATTGATTTGAATGTAAATTCCGTTTGGAGTCTGAATTCGGTGAAATGATCAAATGTGACCAGAAAAGAGAGAGAGAGAATAATTCGGTAACGGAATATTGATAATATTTTTTAGTCTTTCACTTCATGGACTTTAAATAAATACATTTACAAAAGAAGTACCAAAAACATGCAATAAAGGATATTGAATGAAAAAATGCTTCATTAAAAAAAATGTTTTCTATATGTAAAAGATAATCAGAATGTATTAAAAAAAACTTTCATTCTAACAAAATAAAAATTTTGAGAGAAGATCTGAAAATACATAATGCATTATCAGTGCCTACAAATATCATGTTATTGATAGTATGTTGTATGTAATGATATCTGATTACCGAATTGTATATTCTAATACCTGATTACCGAATAGTGTTTTAATACCTGATTACCGAATAGTGTTTTAATACTTGATTACCGAATAGTGTTTTAATACCTGATTACCGAATAGTGTTTTAATACCTGATTACTGAATAGTATGTTGTAATAACAAATTATCAGTGCCTACAAATATCATGTTATTGATAGTATGTTGTATGTAATGATATCTGATTATTGAATAGTATGTTCTAAAACCTGATTACCCAATAGTGTGTTTTAATACCTGGTTACAGAATAATATGTTGTAATATCAAATTACCGAATAGTATATTGTAATGATTATCGAATAACTTATTGTTATACCTGATTACGGAAAAATATGTTGTAATTACCAAAAAATTTTTAATTGATCAAAGATCTAATTTCTTCTTTTTATTTTATTTCATACTGTTTTAAAAAAATATCGTAACAGTCCCTTACAGAATAATGTTACTAAATTATGTAATCTAACTGCGGATCTAACTGATTGGTTGTGAAATCTTTCATGTCTTTGTCTTTATTTCATGCTTTTATCTACACTTTTAAATTTCTACAAAAAAAAATGAGTAGAAGGAGAATTGGATTACGAAATAATCAACCACTCAATGTCCTCGCAACTTGGTAAGGGGGGAAGGATCAAAAACTCGTTTTTTAAAATAAACATTTGGAGTATTTTTAATTTTTCGAATTGGTTTAGTATTACAATGGCCATACACTTGAATTCCTCTAATTAGATATCAAATATCACTTAAACTTCAAAACACTGTAGATTTATTTATTTATTTCAGTTTAACTAATACTAATTGGTGTAAACTTTCTCCCCCACCTCCCAGTTAGTTAAGCAATATATATGTCAACAGCCCTGACCAACATGTTACGTTTTATTAGAGTGTTTCGATTGTGAGATAGAAAATTTTTGAAATTTTATCACCATTTTATTTAAAACTGTTTTAAAATTTAAATTAAACCTTTTTTCATGTGCAAGTTACAGAAATTAATTTCTTAAACGTAACCGAATTTAAATGATTTGTTTTTTCAGTTTGGCATAATGTTGTTAATTAAAAACTGCTGCTTATATAATGTTCAAGTTAGTTAATAAATAATATTTAATTGTGAAAGTTGATAATTTTTTTATTGAAAAAAAAAACTGGTTTCTTTATTTTAGATGTTTTTTTATGCACTGAAATTGTTGATTTTTTTCACTAAAGTTGCATCGAAATGCCTTTAGATGGTTGCAAATATGCAAATTAAAATCTCCTATTTGCAAGAGGCAATTATTAGCGGAAATAACTAAATCAAAAGAATTTCATCATTAATTACACTAACCATTATCCTTCATTAATCCTAATTTAATTTCCTTTCAATAGAGGGCAGCACGACATTCATTTTCCAGACTGAATGACACATTACCGCAAAATGACTTCAGACATTTCTTTCACGTGACTGGAGAGCGGAAACTTGTTTCCTCCTAAAGGCGTGTCCATTTTGTCTCCGCCCACCTTTTAAATAAGGAAGTGGGCGGTAACTTTTGCCATTGCTAAGACCGACGTCAGGAACAGGTCTAAGAATCATTGTACGGGAAAAGTCGATAAAGAGAGAGAGCTTCACAGTGAAGCTCCGCCTAGCTAGAACAAAGAGATGTTTATCTCTTTATCAGAAAGAGCATTATCACATTAACTGTAGAAGCAGTGCTTTAATTTTAAAGCATTTCACTTAGCACATACTTTCCGTTTAATGTTTAGAACAACATCGCTTTGTTGTTTTAGTTTCCAACAGGTTCTCCCCCCTTTTGTTCGTGAATTCATGGTATTGTTCTAAGAATACATCGTGAAGCCAGAACATAAATCACACAGAAAGAAAACTATAATTGTCTCTGAGTATTTTAAAAAAATGATTGCAGGTTTTCTTCTTCTTCTTCTTCTTCTTTTTTTTTTTTTTTTTTTTTTTTGCTCATTTGCAAGACTTTTGTATTGTGTTTCTGTAGATATAACTTTGTTTCTAGTAATAACTGAGTCGTATTTGCGCAATTGAATTATAATAAATTATAATCTCTTGCACCGAAGTTAAACCCAACATTCATACATAACATGCATTTTCCTGTATGCTAAAATATACTATCTCAAAATAAAGATTCATCTTTATTTATTGACTTATTTATCGTTAAGCCAATGGTTAATAATCATTTATTATTTTAAAGATTTATTTTTATCTGGTTATTTACCTTGAAATTGAACACATCTTACCTGTCAGTTTGCGTATGTATATGTGCGGTGTATAATGATCAGTGGAGTGAAATCATGACCAGTTTAAAGGCAGCAGAGTAGTGGGGACAACACGCACCCAAGGCATAATATGATTCTTTCGCCCCCAATGTCATGCGTAATTCAATAAATATAAATGGCGTCTAAGGTTTGGCGTTATATATATACATGTGTGTGTGTGTGTGTTCGTTTATAATACTCCATTAAAAAAGAATTATTAAACATACAAACGTTTCGTTTTGATGGCATTCCATAAAACTGCCCCCCCCTGGATATCTATATATCCCTCCCTCCTGGTGATTTAGCCACCTGTTTAAAAGGCAGGTCATTTTGGGGCGCAATACAGTGGAATAAAATAGTTAGGAAATAAATTGCGTAGAAAGTATAGCAAAACTTGAAGAAATATAAAAATATAATAAAGCTCGAAAAAATGCATAGAAATATAATAAAACATGTAAAAATATAACAAGGCATGAAAAAATGAACGAAATATTTACCAACTGATCAAATAATAGAAGTCATCAACAGAAATTGAGAACAACACGATTCAAAATCAAAATATAGTATATAGTATATATAGTATTATACGATGATAAGACAGAGTTATTTCGTCTGGCCATTTTATGCATTATTTCTTTTCGCACTCTTATTCATCCACCTTTGGTTTTAAAAATAATAAAATAATGGAAAAATATTAAGCTTTGAGACATCCTTCAAGAGTAGAGCAGCAGCATCTCTAACTACGCCACTTACATAAATGTTACACATTCAGATTCTTCTAAAAATAAATTGTAGAATATGATTTGGTTTTTGATGACGCGATCGAATTTCGTCCGAATAACTCAAAATATTTTTAAATTGTCATGCACGCAGACGGACAGATAAAATTCCAAAAATGTATTTTTCTTAGACAGAGAAGTTTGAAAAGTGAGGATTCTTCCAAATCTTGAATCCGACTTTTTTCAACGATTTCAGGGCTTTCTCTTTGAATACTTCGAATACGAGAAAGTAAAAATGAAACAAAATTAAATAGAAGTGTTTATAAAAGGGCTATAATTAAAATTAATTATTTATTATTAATTGTTATTGGATTCGCAATAGAAACTTTTTAAGCTTATTTTTTTTTCTACCTATAAATCTGAATAATGTTTTTGTGGGGGTGTATGAAAAGAATCTGGATTTTAATAACTCTTTGCTTTATCCTTCAGCAGACTTTTAGTTTTAAATCTTCAACGTATTTCTTGAAATTTATTTTTATTTCATTGTTAATTAGGAAATTACTTCATAGTTGGAATATTGTGATACCTTTATTTTTGCAATAATGGGTGTCTGACAATTTATATAAAAAATATTTTAATTAATTATTGAACTCAACTATTATATTAAAATAAGTGCTAAGGAAAACCTTACGGAATTTTTGAAGAATTAATTCTAATGTTTTTTGCAGCATGTTTTTGTTTGATTTTAAACAGGAAATGTGGTTAAATTTTTAATAATCTCAGATCATAATTTCAATTTAATGAAGTCGTCGTTTGTATTGGATGATGAGAATTTAAAAATGCATTTTAGAAAGCTGCAAGCTGTTATGATATGTTCATTTAGTAGAAGACTGTCACAATATGAAAAATTAGAAATTTATAAGAGGAATTTGGGTCTGTCTCTGTTACTTATACACTGTTACTGTCACTGATGCATGATCTCTTTAAAGGTAAATACAAAGATTGAACTAGTGACATTATTTTTAGGAGTTGTAGATTATTATAAGATTTTTAAAGAGAAAAAAAGGGAAGATATTCGCATTACTGCAATTCTTCCAAGTGAGTATATGTTCCTATAAATGAAGTTCAATGTAATGGATTCAAGAAATATGTTTTAATCATAGCTACTCTATGTTAATACTTTAAAGTTTTTTTTCCTCGTTTATTTCCAGAAAATGATTTCCTTAGTGTTATGGCATTCAATTAATCATAAAGAAAATGGATGAAATAGAAAAATGCATCATTGATACTTCATTTTTCTCGTCATGATTTTATTCTAAAACCCTTTTGTTACCTTATTTAAAAAACTTTCATAGTGAGCAGCTCCTACTTAAGAAGTAACTACGTTTTAAATTTAATGGCTCTAAATCCAGCACTCTATCTTGTAGAATATTTCGGGTAATTTTTTTTTTCATTATGCTTGTTTCGATTTAGAAATAGTTTAGTTATAGCATTCAATTTAGAAATAATTTAACATTATCATGCTAAAATGCATTTTTAATATAATTAGTAATGCTATTCTAACTATTTGTTTATAGCTGGATCATCAGACAAATCTAATGGTTCAAATTAGCATTATAAATGTCTCCAAAATTCGGTTATAGTATCGACAAAAGTAAGTTCAACTTTATTTATTAAGAAATAATGAATTTAATAGTTCGGGGTGCAAAGAATTCCTCAAATTTCGGCTTTAATTTAATATAAAATATTTCAACTTCGGAGACAAATGTTGTATGAGCTTGAAGCAATACATACTATGAGAATAAGATGCATCCTAATAGAAATTGTGTTTCTGTAATTAATAAAAAGAAGAAGCATGTTTGAATTCTGTTTAAGAATAACCACAAGAGGCTATTTCTCCCATCCCGAAGACATTCGATTAAATCTGAATGACTAGATCACTGGGACATTGAGTCCTAAGGACCATCCCCGCCTATGGTACAACCCCTCCTTTAAGATGTATGTCCCATTCATCAATAAGGGTTAGCCAACCCCACACTATTTCTGTACTCATCACAGAGACGAGAACCAACCACCATACCGATAACTTCTCACCCCATTTTTGAGGTCCCTCCCCCAGGACGATCCCTATTTCAAAATAAAGAATTTTTGAGTGTTGCTCACCACAAATAAGAAATCTGTTTTAGTTCTCAAAATATTGCCAGAAAAATACTGCCCAGGTTCATAAAATAACTTAATTTCGCTGTGAAAATATTAAAAAACTGCGGTGGCTATGTTTTCGAATTTAATAAATTTACAGAAATATAGTTAATCGTAAGGATTACAAAATTATTACAATATGTAAGAGGTATATTTCAATAGCTCTTTGATTTATGTGTCTTGTAACTGTGTAAATTCATCTGAAGTCTTCATAGATATCTCAGTAGTTTGGTGGTAAAGACATGGGTTTGGAAACAGAGAATCACATTTCAAAACCTATTTTTGCTTGAAATCCATCATGACCGATGATGTAGTGCTCATCATATCTCCCGCCATAAATCGAGCTTTGTTACGTTGGTATAGTGTCAAAATCTGGAGTGGAGGACGCCAGCAGAAATATAGTTTATCCCCCATCTAATCATGGTATAAAAATTGCAGGTATGCCTAATATAATTCTCATGTCATTCTAAAATGTGATGCTAAACATTTCTCTTTTATTTTAAAATTTATTTAAGCACCTAATAACACGATACAACTAATTTGGGATATTTCAATTCTATGCAAACATTCGATCCATGTCCGAAAAATCATAAGCAACAAAATGTCGGTGGAGCAATTAGCTAAATTAGATACATACAATACAATACAATACATACATACAATACATACAATAGGGTTAGGGTTATGTGTTTCTCCTGCAATGCTGTGGCGTCGGATAAACAATTAGCGATACGTTTGCTGAGCACTTTCCCTAGAAATCGATAGGAGATCAGAAATGATAATGCATTAAACAGCTTCTGTCAATAAATTTCGCATCACAAATCGCTTCTCCGATGCTTTAGTGCTAATCAGACCAGTTCAGCACACACACACAAAAAAAAGGATGCGTTCTAGATACGATTGTTACCTTAATCCGTATAAGAACGCATAAAATATCTAAAATATTTAAGTGTATCCGAGTGGTTTGACTTAATCAGAGATTTAAGCATCAAAAGTTCTCCAACTTGATGTTAAATTCTGTTCTGATAGAAGCTAGGCATACAATTAGTAACCTAGCCCGAATCGGTTTTTATATTGAATGTCATGTAGACGGTGCTCATACTTTATGTACAAATTGTTTACAAGATGTGCATGCCACAGGCAACCTCTATTTTTAGAGAAAAAGGAAACACAGACAAATTTGTAGCAGCGTCATAAATAAAATTGAGGAAATCGTTCCGCGTCTTTTTGTGCACCTGACTTGAAGCTTCACCAGAGTTTAATCTTCCTTTCCCCTGAAACTATCTTGAAGAAGGTAAAAGCGGGAAGATACTACTACAAGACCTTATCTGAATTTCGGAAGCTGTCAACTTGCTGTACACGGTTTCGTACAAAACCCTATTTATTTCGGGTGCCTTTACCCATTTATTCTTTTCTCCTTTCTTCTTAGTCGCTGTCGGCTTGAATTTAGAGATATTGTTTCGTGGGTGCATTTAATTTTGTTTCTGAGGGATGATTTGAATCTTTTGGCTGTTTCGCAACACGGTTTTTAGCGACTATTTTTGCAGTTAGAAAAATCCTCGACTTTATCGTTTGCTTCTATAAGAATCAGGGCTTGTGCTTCGTTAAAGGTAGTTGAGTATGCGTTGTGGAAAAGTACGAAACATGAAAATTTTTTCTTGTTTGAAGGCATTTGCAACTAAAATTCATTAACAGAAAAAATTAAATTTCGTATGTAGATTTTAAATCATAGAAAAATAAATTAAAAAATAAGATTGACGATTCGATATTTTATATACAAAATTTAAATCAACATTCATAAATTACAACTCTTCATATTACATGACATTCATTTATTTCTGTACGTGATTTTTTTTCCTCCTTTTTGTCAGTTGAATATTAAAGAAATTTTGCATACCCATTTTCCTTGTGATCATTGTAATAGTAGAATTCAATGTTTTAGTACTTACAGGTCAAAAATCTTTAATATCAGCCCTTTTTATCAACAATTTTTTTCAATTGTTTTTCCAAGGTGGGGTATTCTTCCCATGCCTTGACAATCTACGTATAAAATATAGTTTAATTCTGAAATATTAATTGCAGAGGTCTCTAAACAGGGAAAGTTACGGCAACGGCAACGTCGTGATGTTTCGGAGTTCCGCGATGTGACAAAGTGGTCACGAGCACCTCCACATCATAATTTGGAATATTTACTTTAATTTGTTAGTTTAGGGAAAAGTTAAATTTAATTGAACTAGTTAGGACGAGCTCAATAAAGCTCTAACGTCATGAAATTTGGTGTTTAATTTTGTATTTATAAAGTTTTTGGAATAATTAATGAAATTAAAATAGTAAGATATATTATTTATGGGGTAATAAGAAATTTTAATGGATTAAACAGGGAAAGTTATTTTAGAATTACTTACTCTTTACTTACTTTTTTTCCGTCTACCAATTCGGTGAAAAAGTTGTCGCTTTTTCCCCCCCCCCTTGTAACGATCAGGCACTAATTCAGAACAAATTAGATATATCTAATTTGTTCTGATGTTGTTAGATGTATCTGTTATAGAGCTATACTTTTAAATACACACGAAAAAGATCAACACAATATATCGATTGAGAATCAACCTGATTATACGTTTAATCCAAAGTTGTATTCATATCTTCAATTATGATGCTAATACTGTATGACAAATTTCATTTAGTTAGCCAAATTTCAAGGCTTCATTATATTTATACGCACACTTACGAACAGTTAAACTTCCATTTGGTATGATTCGCCCCAAAATTTCCTAAATAATGTAATTTGAATATTAGATTACACACCAAATTTCATCTGTCTGTCTCGTTGTTCTCACCTTTCTATGTAGTTGAAAATACATATAGACATAATTCCATAAATATTTATTTTTTCTTTTTTCACAAATCGGGATGATCTACAACATGGAGATCATTAGAATCTTCACGCTGAAATTTTGAAACTGAAATCGCACTATATTTCTACATTTTTGAAGACGATGCGAATTTACTAATAATAAAGATGAATGCGTAAGTGTGTTTTTGCTCTGCAGGACAGATTGTTTGACCTATAGTTCTCAAATTTGATACATACATATCATGGAGAATAAAAATGAGCATCTAAAAGCGATTTAAAAAAACACGCTATTATAACATAAATTAATTAAAAATTAAATTATATTTCGGCAGTTTTCAGCAGTAACTTCTTAAAATATTATGATACATAAATAAATTTTATATCGTTTCAAAATTTCGAAGATTGTCATTTTAAAAATACCAATTTAATAATAATGCAATTTTTTCTAAATTTTAGCAAATTATTTTATTTATTTATTTTTGCAAACTGAAATTGCAACCGTTTTCATGAAATATTTTAATCGTATGATTTTCTTCAATTATTGAAATCTAAAGAAGAAGGATTCTATTTAATATCTGTGTAGCTTACAAAACAAATAAAAAAGTAAAATCGTGAAATTTAGCAGATAAATCGGTTTTTACTTTTTTAATAGCTCTATGAAGCCATGAGACTTATCTCGTTTAAAAAGGTTCATATAGAATAGAACCTATATGATACAATTAAATTTATTTGACTTTAATAAATGTTTAATAATTTGACGGAATCATGGACATGAAGTTATATCTAAACGATTTAACTGAGATTAAATATAATCAATATCTAAAAGCAACTAGTAAATGAAAAAAATAAATTCACATTGAATTATCCATTTATCATCCAGAACTGCTTAGCAATACTTGATGATGAATTATTTTACTTTGCTTTAAATTTAAATATTTTTTCCTTGCTTTTTTTTCTTTTTATTTCAAATTTAAATTCATAAAAGTTTATAATTTTTTATAAGCTTTAATGAATCAAAATGTTTCAAACCTGGAATTTTGGGGGATCATAAAAATTGGAATTCGCAAAATTCACAATGCGCTGAAATTCATAAAAATTGAATTTAAAAAATTTTAACACCAATAACTGTATTAATTATTGAATTAGGAACATTCAAATAATTGATGTGGCGTATACAAAACAATAGTTTCAGGACAGTGAAAAAATGTATATTTCAAGATTTGCTTTGGATTGGGAAAATGCAATGAATTTGTTTACATTGATATATGTTCCGTGCAGTTCGAGGAAACGGCAAGTTATTTACAATTAATTTCTATTTAAATGATGAAATTGTGATAAACAATACCCTCAAACCGGGGAATCGAATTACCTTGTAATAGGAATAAGTATACGTAATAGGGTACTTTTCGATCCAGTTACTCCAGAATTAACTACATCAAACATATCTAGCTACTACATTAAAATTCTTAATACTAGCAAACTAAATGGAATAGTATAATGTTTTAATTTTTATTTCTAAACTTAGTTTATTTTAAATTCTCGCATTGTTTTAAGAAGGAAGAAGGCAGGTTGGAGAAACAATGGAAAAAATATAAAATATTTTGAAAAACTAATTACTTACATCAAACTAAGGAATTGTCAATTTATTTTAAATAAAGAAACGATGAAAAAAGATATATTCATATAAAAAAATGTATACATAATATTAAAGCAAAGCTGTTTTGTTGTTAAACTTTTCCGTAAGGATGGTAGAGATGTTATTATAATTTCTCTTATGTAGAATAGGAGATGATTTTCCACCAATTGAGACACAATGTGGGCTAGTTTCCTACGAAAGTTATCCAAGTAGCTAACATGTTCTAGCATTTCACAAGAAGAGCGAATTTTTTTAAAACTCTTTTATTAGACTTCAAGCTTTCTTAATAATCTGAATGATGAGCACAGGTATATTTTTACGTTATAATATAGTGTCTCCTCCTCTGAAAAGAGTCCACTCATCATTGGTTGGTACAGGTCAGGTAATTAATGCGGGATAGTAGCAAATGATGATTGGTTTTCCTTCATCATTGGCATTATTTATGTAGTTGAACAAGTGCAAAAATTGTAAATGGTTCGAATAATATGTAAATGATCATCAATCATCCGTTTTTATGGAATATAATCACTATAAATTGCTAGAGGAAGATATAATGTCTTTTTATAGGATTTCCCCGGGGAAATTGGTCCTCATTAATATTGCATGCGAAGAACGAAAAGAAAGAAATGTTTTCATGGCAGAAATTTCTTTATTTAAAATACACTCTGCTTATAGATTTTTTTAGATTGTATCAGTTTAGATGCACAGATAATACTGAAACCTACATATTCTATTAAGAGAGAGAGAGAGAGTAGTGCTAAAATCAGTGAAGGCTTTCTGAAATGATTCGCCAAAAAACTTGTACATAAAAATAATTTCGCTTGGTTCAATTTTCATGGTCCTGAAAGAATCAAACCACCAAAATCTAGACGAAGAATTGCGAAAGCATCTTTTGGCCACGGGAACAGATGTCGCGAAACCTTGTATATGCAGATGAGGTTGCATTCTTTTCCCACGCCGTATCGGGCGGGGGAGGCACGAAGAATGAGGGCGATGCGGCTCAATGCTCGCAACAAAAAAGCCTCATTCCTCAACTGCGCAGCTCTCCGTTTCCTCTGTCTTCCAAAAAAAAAAAAAAAAAAAAAAAAAAAAAAACAGCATCCACTGACCAAAATAACTTCACTTAATTTACGTTGTACGCTACTTCTTAGCTTTCTTTATTTTGCTTATTTTATCTAATCGGATATCCGGATGGTAAGAGGGGAGCATGCTTTTTTAGAAAAGTTATTCTATTCAAATTTAAATAGCAAATGTTGTTTAAGAATTTAAAATTTTTAAAATTATTAAAAAAATAGAAAAGATAATGAAAATAATAATAAAATTCCCACAAAAGAAGAAAGCCCCCCGCCTCCCCCTATTGATCTTCTATAAACTCTAGAATTAGCGCCAAATCCCTCATGAAATTTTCATCTTTTTATTCAAATGAAATGCAACTTCGGCTTTATCTTGCGCTTAACTATGAAGTACAAGTGATCTTCAAAAGAAATTCAGTTTCAAAGAAAAGATTTTTCATTGCCTTTTACTAGTCTGCTACTATTGAAAATGTGAGCAAGGGAGAAATAATTATGAATTTGTTTAAATGAGAAACTGATACAATGATGGGTAATTTAACAATGAATTGCCCTTTGTGGTCGGACTGACTACTGGACATTTCTCTGGTTTATCTCAATCGAATACAAATGTGTGCTATTTTCTTCAGAGACAACTTATCTCTAGATACAAAATCTAAACACAAGACTTTTTATATATAGGTTATATCCACTAATAAAGTATGGCAGATTCATTTTTTCACATGAGTCCTTGACTCATTAACTGAGTTAGATATTAATTAGACCAAGAGGGATTAGAACCATCATCAGATTTGTCAGTTGAGGGTTTCTTTAGATAGAAGCTAGACCAAATGAGATAAGAACCGTTATTAGATTTGTCAGTTGAGGGTTTGGTTAGATACGTCAGGTCTGAGATAAGAACCGTCATTAGTTTTGCCATTTGAAGATTCAAAATTTAATTTTTTCTCAAGTGGGAATATAATTTTTTCGAAGTAATAGGAAATGGCAATGTTTCCAACAATTGTGAGGGAAGGGTAAACGATGCAAAGGGCAATAGAATAAATTACATACATTAATAGTTTTGTTTTCAATGAGCCTCCTAACTGAAACTGATCCGCGGAAAACCTATTCTTTTCTTAATACACGGTCTTCCAAATAGCAAAATCTTGCTCAATACGAGGAAGAATTTATTTTCGAGACTAATGGAAATCCATTTATTTTCTGGGTTTCTGAATGCAAATTGTTGATAATCATCAGTAGAAAGGATTCTTTGAATTAATACACAGGAATCAGACGAAAAAGATTATTTTTTGTGGAATTCTAAAAATATAGAATCCATTTCAGGCATTAAATCTCATGAGATATGGGTTGCTTTTTCAACCAAAATTTACATTTGCTTCTTAAGCAGACAAGTAAACCCATTAAAACTTTCTATTTCAAATATCAAAATATATCGCTTACCTTTTTATTTCTTGTTTTTTTTAAATGTATAAATACAGTTTGGCTGTCGAAAAATATGTTTCGATGGGAGGTATTATTAGTTGAATTAGAATCCCCCCACCAAAATCGTTTAGTTTGTGTTGTATACTTGTTTTTCGTTTCTTTAATTTTGTTATTTTATCTTACTGGATATCCGGACGGTAAAGGAGAAAAATATATTTTTATGAAGAGTTCGCATTTAGATTTAAATAGTTAATTGTTTGCTCAGGAATTTTAATTTTCGAAGGAAGAAAGCCTTTCTCTCTCTTTGCTTAACTCTCTCTCTCTCTCTTCTTTCCTACCTCGGAATATATTCCTAAAGAAAATCTTCAATCAGTCTTACAATTAGAACCAACTCTCTCATGATATGTTGCTCTTTTTATTCAAATTAAATACAATTTTGGCTAAATGAAGTATTGGTTGCCAACGGATTCTGAAACTCACCGCGCTTTTGCGCATGTTTGAGGACGGATTTAATTCGACAAAATAAGGGTGAGAGAAAAGATGAAAGAAGGAGATGTTTACATTTAACAATAAAGTAAATTCTGGAAATGCGCACATCCTTCTGCGTTTCACCCCTTAGTGAGATAGAATCGTCTAAAAGTGGTCGCCTCAAGATACTGAAACGAACAATATAAGTAATTTTTAAGAAAAAGTTCAGTTTCAAAAAAAAAAAAAAAAAGATTTAAAATTACATATAAGTGAGTCGAATCGGAGAATGCTTCATATCAATGCTATTAATGATATTGTCACGTAGATATACTAGTGTTGAACTCAATGACGCACAGAAGAAGTAGAGCTAAGCCAATTTATTAACTCAACTCAGAACTGAGAATACAGTAATTGACAAATCTTCTGCTTTTATATAAGCAGAGAAAGTTCCAGAATATTCTTCTGGAGACAGTAAGAAAAGTCCAGAACACTTGTCTGGTAAACTAAAGAAATGTCCAGTATCTTCTGGAACATGAAATAAAGGAAAACATAAAATCAAGGAATTAAGTATTTACATATACGATTAATCTCAGTGTCTCTAGCGGGATTCGAACCCAGGTCTCTTGATCACAAGACCAGTGCCATGACCATTCGGCCATGGAGATTCAACAGTCTTCCTTCAATGCGGCAATATGAATGTAAGAATTCTGTATGATAAACCAGTGTAAACCTGCTATAATGGCTAAACTATTGTAATTCTGTTATAATTGTGCAAATATCTTCACATATAAAAATATATGTATATCATTGCACCGTACCACATAATTTATTATAAAAAAGAATATTATATATTTTAGAAATTTGGGTATCCAAGATTCCAGTGCTATCAATCTCGTAACAGAAGTCCATATTTCAAAATTCCTTGATTTGAAATTTTAGCTCCTTCATGCTGGAACAAACTGCAACAAGGACAGAAATCATCTTTTAAAAATAATGCGGTTCAATACTTTCTATGAAAGGATATAAGAAGTAATATATATCAGTCTCTTTTATAACCTATCCGATCCTGCTATGATGGCTCAAATTTCTACACTAATAATAATGATGATGATAATTGTGATAATAATAATAATAATAAAGAACTTCACCGTACCTTGCCAGGTAATTAATTATTGTTGAAATGCATTAGAAATTTGATTATCCAAAATCATATGTTATCATTCTATGAACATAAGTTTTAATTCAAAATTCCTTGATCTAAATTTTGAGCGCATTTATATTTGAACAAAATTTGATGAAAAATGGTAGTCGCAATATTTCAGGATGATTCTAAGTGTAAAACTTATAATGTCTTGTCTCACTCACAGTTTTATATGATTTTTTATATTTATTTACACATTTAAATATAAAATAAATTAGTCATAAAAATGAGTTTTATATGATTTTTATATTTATTATCACAGTTTTATATTTTTGGAGGGGAATAAATAAAGGATTTACAGATTTTTGTCTTTTTGAAAAAAAAAAAAAAAAAAAAAAAAAAAACTAGTTTAATAGTTCTATTTAACAAGAAAGAATACAAAAGGGGATAACTAAATACAAAATTAGAATGTTTTAAAGAAACGGGATAAAATTAACAAGATGAAAGCTTTATTATTCGATTCCTAGTGAATAAACTTATTAATTACTGTAACTTATTAATAAATTAGAAACATTGCTTTTTGAAAATTTTGATGAAGTCATCCACCCTAATTGCGATGGTACAAGATTTGATATAAGTGACAACTACACCTGCATTAAAAAGATAATGGATATTATTAGTCTTCTCAGATCAGAAAATTTTCTCTGTGAGAAATATACCTTTTCTCTTCTCAAAATAAAATCAATTCAGTGAAAAACGCTGTTTCTCTTTCAAGCAGAAAAATCTTCTCTGTGACAATGATTGTTGAAACGGATACTCCTCTCCTTGATTCCTTGACAAGCGCTAATCCTCACCTCTCAGAAACTAATCCTTAAAACAAATCATAAATAAATACCTCTTTCCAATGGAAAAAAAGAAAAAAAAAGCTGGAAAAGAAGAAAAAGGGTTCGGTTGAGAGGAGAAATCTTCATATTGTCGCAGTCTTACGTTCATCCACGGTAACTAACGATAACGGTGTTTAGTTTGGCATCGGTGTGTGCCAGCTAGAAAGGGGGGAAGGGGGGGGGGTAGAGAAGAAGATGCTCTGTCATAGTAGATGTTACTTTTTATAGGCGCCCACATTTGCTTGCTGTGTTTCCTTGGCAGTCAAGGAGCGCGAGGAAGAGTGCGAGCAGTTTTTGTCGTCATCTAGTCGAAGGTGTAGTTTTGGTTTCTGCACCGTTTGGTGCGGCCGGGGCGATTGTCTTTGGAGGAAAAAGTAGTTTTTTCGTCTTCCGTAGCGGCGCCTGGATCGGAGGATGGATTTGGGAGCGTAATCTGCGTGTGCGTATAATGAAACAAACAAGAAATTCGGCTACCACTTTTCCTGGAGGTGTGAAAAGGATTTTAATGTGAGAGATTTGGGGGATGAAGATGGGAAATTAATGTAAGTGTTGTAAGATATTCTAATTTTAGAGTTTATTAGATTGAATTTAATTTATTCAACTATTTTATTGAATCTTTTAATAATTACATATATTTACTGTGCGGTTGTATCTAAATGTACGGATGATGGACTTTTATGAGCTAAATATACGATTTTTTTTTATAAATTATTCTTGACTCGATGATATCGATAATTTCTTACAAATGATTCTTGATATGATGACACCATGATTCCTTGTAAACGTTGTTTTATGATAATCTGGAGGATTCATGAATGATTCTTGATATGGTGATATCGTGATTCCCTGTAAACGTTGTCTATGATGATATTGACGATTCCTTGCAAACGATGTCTTATGAGGGTTCTATAATCATATTTATGATTCCTTGTAAATTATGCCTTATGATGGCTCCAAGGTGATATTCATAATCCCTTATGGAAGATTAATCGCGATTGTTCTATGATGATATTAATGATTCTTGTAAATGATGCCCTATGATGGTTCTATGATATTGATAATCCCTTATGAAAGATTCCTTACGATGGTACTTTGATGATATTGATAATTCCTTATGGAAGTTTCTTTATTCTGATTCTATGACGATATTCCTTTAAGTTATGATTATATAGAAAAAAAACAGTGAGTTGAAAACCCATTTTAAAAATGCTGGAGAGTCCAACAAATTGAATGTAAAGTGAAATTCTTAATCTTAGATCGTTCCGATAGTTTCCAATAATATTATCAATGGTTTTATATTTGTTTATTTATTTTTTAGATTAAAAATAAAGGCCGTTTTACATCGAAAATTCAAAATCTCAGTATTAGATTTTTCGATTGTTCTCGTCAGAGATTTTTATCAATTTGCTTATTTACTACTTTTAAGTTGAAAAAGGCAACTTCACAAATAAGTAAGCCTTTTTTTTATTCGTTAATATATTCATTAATACGTTTTTATTATTATTGGAAAATTACTGTGTGTAAAGCGAGTGTGTATATAAAACAATTTCGTTGAAGGTAAAAATCATGTTTTCTATAGGATAGTAAAATCTGTTAAAGATTGAAAAAAAATTGATACAATTTAATTTATTTTAGGATATTAGTTTTATAATAATATGTGTAAATTTAACAATGTTAATTATATGTATACATTTTACAATTTATTGTTTATATATATATTTACCATATTTTTATTGATCGTATACAATTTACTATAAAGTGTTTGTGTACTTATAAGTAAACTGATAGTGATTCCTTATCCACTAAATATATGATTTCCTTGGCAATATTCCTTGTGATAATTCCTTAAAATGCAACAGTTATACAAAAATTAAGTTACAAATTTCTAGAGAACTGAAAATCTGAATGGAATTCAGTTTCAAAAATATGGATTCTTCAAATACATAGATAATTTTTAGATAAAAATATAGTTTTAAACATAAGCAAAATTTCTATACTCTAACTTGTATCGGAAACTCGCATGCAATATTTCAGTTTATCATTGAAATATGGCTTTATGTAAAATCAACACAACAAGCCAATGATTTTTATTAGAGAAAGATGTTAAATTAATTGGGGAATACTAAACACATAAAAATCATTAAAGGGGAACTAAATCTGATTTCGTTTAATATTATTAAAACATTTCTGTATTTAGTTTAATGCTTATTTTGGTTGATTGCGCTAAACTTCATAGATTCTTGATAGAATGATTTAATACACTTTTTTTGAAGTTGCGTCCTCTTTAAAAATATATAAATAATTACTCTTTAATTAGGTATGTACTTTATTTAAATGTATAGGAGTATTAGCCTTTCCATTTTGTAACTATAAAATTCTGTGACAGAAGATAATACAAAACTGTTTGATCCAATTTTCATGTACAATTAAATACTTCTTTGCTTTAATTTGTTAAGTTCCAATCATTTGTATTTCTTTTAATTCAATAATTGTGTTATGAGTTTCCCATTATGAATTTTGTCCTATTAAAAATGTATATTATTAAAAAAATATGGTTTCAATATCATATTTATTTAAGCAGATGTTTTGAGAATTTCAAAGTAGTTTAGTAATCAAGTTTTGTTACTTCAAAAATTAAAAACATCAAATTGTCTTTCATTTACAAGGGTTTTATTTATTTATCTATTTTTGAAAAACCACGATGAAGATTATTTCTGCTATTAATCGTCTTCCTTCCTTCAAATGAATTTGAGATAAGACCAAACAAATTGAGCTTCCATACCCAATATTTTCCCGAATGTATTATAGTACATGATGCTTCAGAGAAAAAAATAATTCTGATTTAAATTTGCAAATTTATAATTAAAGTGCAAAAAGTTATATGATGGCAAATTTATAATAAAAGCACAAAGAAGCCATATGATATTAAAGTGAAAAATAAATGCAAATAAAACCAATTAAAAAAAACACTTCGGTTTCACTTTTTTTTTTTTTTTTTTTTGAGCAAGAATGATTTTTTAGAAAGTTTGGAAATTTGATAAATGTAATTTTCTAAGATTTTATTTCCGAAATATAGGAAATAGTAAGTAATTATGCAAAATTGATATTTAATTACTATAAATAGTACTGAAAGCAAATTGCTTAATATAAATTTCCTGTTTGTAATTTTTTTAAAGTAAATATTCACAAAAATAAATTTTTAGATTAACAATCTTTCTATTTGAATGTTTAAAGTAAATAACATAGTTACCTGGGTAAAAGATTGTGATTTAAATCCAATTTAAGTATAAATAATATAACGAAAACTGTTTTCCTTTTAAATTTTAAGTTATAGTATAATCTCTTTTAATCAATTAATATATTAAAATTGTGAAATAAAAATATCAATATCTTAATGATTATTTCATGTAAAATGTGTTTAATTAGTTAAATTATTTTCAAATCGGAAAAAATTAAATATGAATATATCGACGCATTTCTTTTTGGGCACGCGTGTGTGTGTTTTGAATTGAACTTTTTCAGTAATCGATTATTAAAAACTGTTTAATAGAAATATTTACAATCTTGAATTTAAGAAAATCAGTGTACTGATTGTTATGTTCTGAGAAAATTCATTTTAAATAAATTAACTTGTTCGAAAATTATTTATTTCTTAATTTTGTCATTATATAAATTTTCCTAGTCAACAATGCGCTTTTGTTATTTACGATGATTATAAAACTTAAGAATTATCTCATAAAAGCATCTTGGCGATAAAATGAAATTGCTATTGAATGAACTGTTGCATTTTTGTTATAATTAAGTGTATATATTTTCAGTTTAAATTTGTTAACTATAAAGAAGCATCTTAAAAATCCTCCCTATTTTATTCATCACATAGAAGGGAAAAATAGTTTGATATCTGTACAATTTTCCGCCGTCGTATTTGTACCGTTAAAAGATATATTATAACTGGGGACGGGGATTGGGGGAGGATATTAGGCAAGCAAAATTGGACTATATTATCTGTCTATTTCGATATGTCATGATTTTTATTTTTTTAACCCTTTGGTATTAGAACTACTTATTTAACAGTAAAAATTTAATTAACTTCTGATTTTAATTTCAATTCAGGACAAATCCAAGAAGTGAAGATCAGTTTCGAGAACAACATAGTGCCGTTAGAAGTGTATAGTGTTTTGATAAACAAGCAGTTAGAAGAGCACTTTGCTTATTGAGAATAGCACTTTGTAAGGCAAGCTTTTCTTTATGCTGTTCTTTTCCGATGTGGACTTTTATCTTACTTTTTTGTTTTTCTGTTTTGTTTGAAGCACTGCAATATTTCTATGTATTATTTAATTTTAAAGATTTTAATCTTCTTCTCCAACTGTTGTGTACCCCTTATTTTTCTGAAATCGTAATAAATTGGACATGCACATAGATAAGGTGGGTTTTTATATTTAAAAATAGACAACACACATAATATAACACACACGCACGAACACTCACACTCACACGCACACGCACACAGAAAGGAAGAAAAAATAATCACGAACAATGGAAATATGAAAGAGTAAAATGGAAGAAGCCTTCGATCTTATCTTTACATAACGTTTATCATTATACTTACTTGCTTTACAGTGAATAGTGTAGAAAGGTTAATTAATATCTAGATAATATATAAGTTTTTATCTAGATAATATATAAGTTTTTATCTAGATAATATATAAGTTATAAACTTATCGTATATAAGTTTTGCTTACTACCAATCTCATCTATTTTATGGATTATAAATGTAAAATAAAAATATTGTTGTCAATTCGTAGAGTGTCGGTATACACCAGCCCTGTATTTTATATACCACCTTGCTACACCACTACGAATAAACAGGTTATTTAATATAAATATCCCCCCACACAAAAGGAAATAATGTAGGATAGGCTTGATAGCATCATTTTGAGTAAGAAAATGTTTGTTGTTTAGGATTTCATTCTAATTATTTATAATAATACATGAAGAAACAGATACCAAATGATTTATATTTATATACCTTTTAGATTCATAAGCAAGAATTTAACCACAGACCTACTGATTTTGCTAATTAAAACCCTAGATATAAAAGATTAAGAAGATTGTATATTTAATTTGATGATCATTCACCTTTTCTTTTAAAACGTTTAAAAATTTCTTAATTTGTGAATCATTATTCATATCTGGTGCTAAGAAATTTTGGCATGTGCTCCATATTTCAGTTTTTTTTTTTTTTTAACAATTATAACAAAGTTAATATGCGTTAAACTTTTTAAAAGAAACTAAGCACCTTCCTTTATAATATTTGAGTGAAATTTTTTCTTAATATATTTTATTAAATTTAATTTCGGGTAAATAATTGCTTAATACTTTGTTTTCTTACTTTTTTCTCTGTCTCTGGGATCATGAAGAAAATGCTTTTAAATGCGAAGCGACCATTTAAACTTTTTAGATTAAAAAAGGTTTATAAATGGAACACATTCAGAATTCGAATTTCCCTTCCTCGAAATTATAGTTACAGAACCGAATAAACTGATAAATCGAGAAAGGATAGAAAAATTGATGCAAATTGCATATTGTTCCTCTGATTCATCAACTTTTCTCAGCGATGGTAATTATTTTCCAACAGTGGTGATTATTTTCCAAGCTACAGTGTGTGCACTAATCATAAATTACTCAGTAATCATGCGCGAAAATTTCTTTGTTCCCAACGGAATTTCGTTTGCTGAGGAAACTACGTTGCTACGTTTGCTGAGGAAACTTGCTGAAATCTGGATTTTCTAGATTTACAACTAGTTTTTTTTTGCTTCATTATTTCTGTTTTTGAAAGCACAAAAATCTATTATGAAGTAATTTACACCTTACCAATAATGGCCGATACCCGCTGCGAAGTAAATGACAA
>JAPMOR010077248.1:135947-184774 GCA_026543865.1 Argiope aurantia
CCCCCTTAAAAAACACAATTAAGAGCAATTTTAGATTCAAATTGGCGCATGTGTTTAAGTAATTAGGAAACCTTCTTGGCTCCCCTATGTTTTTCTGAAAAGAAAGCTCATCGTGGTGTTTCCTACTGTCGGAAAGAAAATATTTTTGGCAATGGCGGAACATTTGCTTAGTGTATGCTAAATCATTTATTTAGTTATTTCACTGGAAATTTTCATACAAAAGCACTTTCATTGTTTTTAATATAACTACCAGCATTTAATGCCATCTAAAGAAAAAAAAAAAAGAAGAAGAACAGCGATCACAGATCAGAATAGTATATGGATTTTGATACCGTTGGAATGACTTCGGACATTTACAAAACTATTCAAATTATCCACTGTTTATTAAATAAAAGTTGAAGAAGAATATGAAAAAGTCCTTCCTCTTCTTTGAAAGACTCAATACCCTCTACTGAAATATCATCGAATTTTTTTTGTTTTGTTTGTCAAACACTAAAAAAATTTCGACGAACGTAATTCGGTACATAACGCTTTTTAGACTTTTAGACAATCAACATATTAAATGACACTTCAAGACTTTACTTTTATAATTTAATGTTAATGAATACATAAATTAAATAATGTACATAAATTAAATAAATATAAAATAAATAAAAAGAAATGTACATAAATTATAAAAAATGTGTACTTACGTATGTATATAATGTACATAAATTAAATAAAATGAAATGTACAATTAGTACTCAACATTTGCAATAAAGTTACTGAGATAAAGGTAAAATTTATAATTTTAAAGAGAATTTTTAAAGATCTTTATACTTTTATAAGTTATTATTTGCTATGCAATGCAGTAATAATACTGTTCTTAGAAACTTCATCCCTTTTAAGCGAATTTGTGTTTCTAATATTTTACTTGTAATTATAAAATTTCGATGATCGTCTTTTCACTTATTTACGGCATCGTGTAAGAAAGATGTATAAATGTTTGCTTCTTGAATTTGATTTGGCTGTTTCTCCAGAGATTCATAGAATTTTTTCGATAAAAATTAAGGTAAACTTTTTCTAAAATTTGTGCAGCTGTTGGATTTTTCATCCTTTGAATTAATTTGTTCCTGATTTTCTTACTGTATTAATAAATAGATCATATTTATAAAGATTAACTAGATCTAATAAAAAAATTGATGACACATTTTTGATTTCTGCACTCGAAATAAAATCTTCAAAATTTCATAGATTACGTATTTTAACTTTAATTAAATAGAATCCCATAATTCATTTCTTTTATTCTCCAGATTTCAAGATAAATAATGATGCTTCAGAACTCTCTCAAGAAATCTCTCACAAATGTAGAAGTACTAGTAGTGTAAAATAAACATTACACACATCCGTACAAGTACATGGTCAGTCATCATTTATCATTTGTGTTCTTGTCACTTTTTTTAACCCCTTTCATGCGATGCACAAGAATAAGAGGAAGAAAGTTCGGCTCCGTTCGAATGACGATAAACGACTCTTTGTGTGACATTAACATTTATTATTTATTTTTTCATCGCTTTGCATTCCCATTTTCTCGCTTTTATAATTACCGTTCTTTAAACACGAAAGACGACAGTGGGTCTTTCATTTTTTTAGTTTTTTTTTCTTTCTTTTTTTTTTTTTTCTGTTTTATGCGGTGCTCTAATAAACCACGGGACGTCACGGAGTCTTTAGCCAATTAATGCAGAGGAACAACTGGTACTGCGCAGGCAAAGGAATCTGGCAAAAAGGAACAACAGAAAAAGAAGGTCCAAAGGTCAGAGGATAACCTCTTAGAGAGAGAGAGTTGGACTACGAAATTCCGCCCGAACAAGAGGTTAATTTAGAGGATTTTTTTCCCGGCTACCATCGTGTGGTGTCAAACATATTAGAGTAGGGTGAGGATCCTGATTTTGATCGCAGGATGGTTGAACTTTTAAATACAAAACAATTTATTCATTGTATTTTTTTTTTTTTAATTTAAAAAAATATGTTCCGTTTGTTGTGTTTGTTTGCTTTTCTGTCGGCAGTCCGGCTGCCGCATTGATTTATGCGTAAAAACGCAAAGAAAGACAACCAGGGGAAAATAAAATAAGTGGATTCGTTTTTCAAAAGAGAAACCATGAAATGAACTCCAATGAATCACTCTTTCTTCGAAATTAATTCTTCTTTGAACGATTTGAACTTTCATTTAACTTATTTACATATTTGTTATTTGAATTTTTATTCACGTTTATAATGATATTTTTGTTTCTAACTGTAAATTTTTGATGCATTAAAGTTAATATAATTTTTGATAAAATTAATATTTACTACTTTCAATTTTTGATAAATTTCGTGAAGATTGTAAATTTTTTTTAAATGGTCACATTCCTTTATAAAGTAATCTACAAATTCTTCAAAAATAATAATGTTATGTAAATTTATTTATTGAGGGCTTGGTAATTTAGAGGAGATAATAAATGTCAGCATCCTAACATTTGAATCTGCTTGGTCCTAATAAGTATGGATTTATATGCGGAATTTTTTTATATGTAATTCCTTTTTTTCCTTTTTCCTTTTTTCCTTTCCTTCTTTCCTTTTTAAAAAAAATCATCTGCACTTTATTCATCCTGCATCTTTGTAAAAAAGAAATTCTTCTAATTAACAAATTTATAAGAGAAACAGGAAAATATCAAATTAAAGTTAATAATCTATAGAGATATTCGTTACAACGAATTCATTAAATAATGATGAACAGAAAAATCGTACAAATATTAACTTCTGTATCATTTCTCTCTCTCTTTTTTTTAAATTCCATAGCTTCTTAATGAAACCTAATAATGATGAATAAGACTGAAAAAGTGAGCCAAATTTTAACTTTTAGAGCCTTTCTAAGTCTTTTCTTAATTCCAATTCATCTCTTATTGATGAAACCGAATAATGAGGAATAAAACAGAAACATTGCATAAATATTAACTTCTGTAGCATTTCTCTCTCTCTTTTTTAAATTCCATATCTTCTTAATGAAACCTAATAATGATGAATAAGACTGAAAAAGTGAGCCAAATTTTAATTTTTAGAGCCTTTCTAAGTCTTTTCTTAATTCCAATTCATCTCTTATTGATGAAACCGAATAATGAGGAATAAAACAGAAAAGTTGCGCAAATATGAACTTTTAGAGTTTTTCTACGTTTTTCCTTGTTGCCAACTTTAAGTCCAGATGATGGAAACCGAATAATGAGGAATAAAACAGAAAAATTGCGCAAATATGAACTTTTAGAGCCTTTCTAAGACGTTTCTTTTTGACAATTAATTACCTGCAATGGGCTTAAAAGATATCACAGATTAGTTACCTGAGTAGAGAACACTAATGACTTAGTGTCCTGACAATTGATCAATTTGCATGCAGGTAGCCTGGTACAATCTATGTAGCACAATCTGTGAGAAGAAAGTTAATACTGATGCTTCCCAAAATAAGAATCAGAGCCTGACTAAGGCAGGGGCATACGGGGCAGTTGCCCCTGAACCCCACATTAGAGCCCCCTCCCCCAAATCGAATAGAAAGTTTATTCTACTTTTCCTTCTTTAATGAACTTTTTTGAAAACAAAATATCAGTTCAGTGTAAAATCTGTTGTTGACCATTTTATGCATCTTAAATCAGTTAATGAAAAGAAAATAATAAATTAGTTAAAATAATATTTCTTTTCAAAGACAAGTTTTCCGAAGTGCTTGCCCTGGGCCACCATTAGGTTAAGTCGGGCCCTGATAAGAATTCGGATCATCGGAGTCTAATCTCCCATTATTTATTTATTTATTGTGTCTATTGGAAGAAAAGGTTTATAGAATGTAGTATTACTGACCAAAACAAAATGAGCTAAATAAATGAAATTTACCTTGTGCTCATCGATTGACTAAATTTCTCTGGACTCTTTTGAGAGTATTTTCGCTTAATTCTGTATACAATTATTGAAATAGCATGCTTCATGTTTTAAAGCCGAGTTTTGCAATATGAAAAATGACAGGGATAATTTTTTTCCCTATTTCGGGCATAATTTTTCCTATTTCGGCATGTTTGTGGCTTTAAGAGAGAACATGCAGTGTTCGGGATTTAACGGAGAGTACGAACTATAAGATTTAAAATTTCAAAGAACTAACTTTAATTTATGCTTAAACACGTTAAATTAAATTGGATGTAGCCTGATAATTAAATAAAAGAGAAATTAATTTTATACTAGATTAGTCTAATTTAAAATAAAAATAAATTATTTTTAAACCAATTTACTTAAGAGGATTTCTTTTTAGCATGATCATCCTTTGATAGCAATAATCACATGTGCACACCCGCTCTCACGGACGCACGCACGAGCGCGTGCACACACACACACACATACACATTTGCGTGTGTGCATTATTAGCTTTGAGAAAAAATAATTATTGTTTTGATTATAATTTACTTGTTACTGTTTGTTTCCGATGATTTTACCAATATAATTTTGTTCATTAATGATACATCGGATATTTCCTGTTCAAATATAATTTTATTAATCGATTAATACTAACAAAATTTATTTGTTAACGTATAATTATCAGTTAGCATCTCATTCCACTTAAATATTCTTCCTATGCCTTTTTAAATAATTATGTATCTATAACTTTCATATTCGGTTTTTTTGTTTTTGCTTTTTTTTATTATTTGTTGAATTTTTGTTTCGGATCATATCAAGATTTGTTAACAGATTTATCACCATTTCTTCCCTATTTCAATGCACCCGTTTGTTGTTTCCCTTTAAAATAAAATGCCCAGCTGAAGAATTCTAAACACTAAAAAAGGAAAACAAACCCAACCCTCAGTCAATTTCCGACACATTCCAAAACTCAAACCCCCATCCTGTCCGAAACTTCCCAGATCCAACAATCCACCCACTTTCCGCAACTCCTCCGATTCAGTTGGCGACAAAATTAGTCTTCCTTGGCATCTCCAAATTGGCTTGATCCCACACCAGATGACCAACCGCAGTTCCCTTCTTCATAATCGAGAGAATCACATCCGGCAACCCTATCGAAAGATACGGAGAGAGAGCCGTGCAGACCCTCCCCCTGGAACTTTTTTCATCGCTACCACGCACGGCAAGAGAACGACACTTGACTTGAGTTGTAGTTTTTAACGGGACAGGGCATGTGACCTTATGCGGGAAAACAGCAACCGAACTGTTCGGGAAGACTCCCCAACTTTCTTCTATCCTGAAACTTCGAAAGATATGTTGTGCTTCCAGACGAAAATGGTGGATTTAGAGGGGTGTAATAAGTCCCCCAAGGATTTAGACGAATATGCATATCAGAATGAGGTAAAGATTTTATTTACAATTTTTTTTTCTTACATAGTGATTTTCCTATGGTTTTCAGATTTGAATATCAGAATGAAGTAAAGATTATATTTTTTCTAAAATAGATAGTTTTTTGCTAACAGAATAATTTTGCTATTGTCTTATTATATGCATATAAGAATGAAGTACAGATTTTAGTTTTAAAATTACTGAGTTTTTGATAAAGAAATTAATTTGCTGTATCAGATAAAAAAATATCAGAATGAGATAGAGATTACGTTTTCAGAAAATTGTTAGCACGTAATTTCAATGATCAGAATGAGGTTAAAAAATTATTATAATCTTTTGCATAGCAAAATTATTTCGGTTTTTGCGTTATGGAAAGAGGTTATTTATCTGATAAATAGATTTGTGCTTAAAGTGATTTTACCCTAAGTGACAGACATGCCAACTGTTACGAATATTTAAATTATAAAGCAGATCTACCATTACCAATTATTACCTGATTCCAGCTAAATCAACACTCAGACAAATTGTTGAAATAAATATTTTCATTAATAAAAATAATTCAATAAATTTCAACAGGTTAAAACTTTTCTTCTAATACTGGAGAAGCGATAGCCTGTCAAAATGTGACACCACTTATCCGTTTCTTTTATATCTTAAGTAAAAATAAATAAATAAATAAAAATAAAAACAAATAAATAAATAAAAACTTATCATATTTTGTTTTTTCTAGTGATAAATTCTAATTTCTGTAGACTGCAGAATACTTACAAAAAAGTTTTCAGTAGAAAAACAGTCATTCGGTACGTGTATAAAATCTCGTCGATCAATTCGCCGAAACTGAAAATATGTTTCTTAAATATTAATTTCAAATTTTTTTTTCAAAATAACTTTTTGTTCTAATTCTCATTAAATATGCACTGGGGAACAATATGAAACGATTTAATGTGTTGCGCCAACTTTTTACGTCGACGGAATTTTAGACATTTTCCGAAATTATTATTATTATAAAAAAAAAATAGACAAACAAACCTCTCTGACGGATAACCTACTTAATTATCGAAAATAAATTTTTGTATTTAAATAGATTTATAATTTTAAACCAAGCAACATATTTATTTTCTAGAATAACATTATGTATTATGAGAAATGCTGTAAAATTCAAAAGCTTTGCAGTGAAAAAAGAAATTACCTACTGATTTCTGTATCTCTTTCGGAGAAATTGTTAAAGTCTTGAACTTAGATTTTCATTTCAAATTTATCAAAATAAGAAATAATTGAGACAAATAACTTATAAAATAATACTAATGAAAAATGAAGCATTAAAAAATTAAAATATCTAATTTTCTTAATTATTAGCACTCCTCAAAAATAGATGAACTTGAATATCATGCATGTTTTATTAAATTACTCATAAATTGCTTGAATATACTAAAAGATTCTGACTTATTTTATTTATATTAAAAATTCTTGAAGATTTAATACTTTTGATTCAAAAATTTCCCATTTTTTTTTCCCATTTGCGTATCACGTTTTCTTTAAAAGTAAGAATGTCATACTATTTAACCTTTTAAAAATATAAACTAGACTCTGATTTCTAATTCTTTGCTAACATTAAGATAATAAATTACTCGATTTATAAATAAATTTGTTTATTTTGTAGTAACCTGCAAATGAAAGAAACATGTGAAAAGCTAGATGTAAGACGACATTTCGCTTCTGGCATTAATTAAACATATTAGTCTGCATTTTATCGTTGGTGTATTGTTTGTTATCTTGGAATCAATTCGATATTCCAACGGTCATTTTTTTTTTTTTTTTACTTTCTCAATTGCTTTCAACTTCTATTAATGGCAAAGTTTATAAAATTTTTCTGAAACCCTGAAAAATTTCGGTCTTTTTCCTTTCTTATTAAATATTAAGTTAATTAGCTCGTAAAAAATCAATTGCATGGGAAAATTACTTTTTTTAAGAATATAAAAATTACATTTAGAATTCTTGAAGTTTTGTACTAATTTTTTATTTGATAATTTTCTTTATTTAATTTAAAATTTTTTTTCTTTGTAGAACAATCGGTAATGAATTTTCCCACATTTGCACAAGAAAAAAAAAAAAGAGTTCTAACGAAATATTCATATAAAAAATATTTTATTTTCATCATTTAATTTTTTTTTTTTTTGCATTTTTGGGGTGTATAAATATGAGCTTAATTATTAAAATAGATAATAATAATCCGTATCTGATTATCTCAGAAGCAATGATTTTTATTTAAATAAGACTTATAAGCTTTTTAATATTTGTTAATTATAATGTTATGATGCGTTTTAAATAATAATTAATGTATCTTGCATGGATTAGAAAAAACATTTGCTTATAATGTTTAAAAAAATAAGGTGCGGATAATTATTGGAATTTAATTTACAATATTTTATTAATAATGTGATATACAAAACTCAACTTCAAAGAACACATCTCTACTAATAATAATGATGAAAGTATGTTGGCGCCTCTTTGACTTAGAGCTCTAAATTTGGCATAAACATACCTTGGAGGATAAAAATGTTCACCTTGGTCCGATTTTGTTTTGAAACTTTAATTAGAATTTTAATTATTTAAAAATTAAGCTACATTTTGGAGTTTATTTCGCAGTAACTTACGAAAATAATTCCGCACAAAAATGATTTTTACAGTTTTACAATTCAAAAAAATGATCTATTTATTGATGTTAATTTAGATTCTGCAAAGTTCTTAAGTCTAGATTTAATTAATTTTAAAATATATTTTTAAGTATATTTCACAAAAGTATTTTCATTGCTATGAATAAAGCCCAAATAATTGTCATTATTTCATCAAGCATTTAATAGCGGGATTTTCTTCTATTGTTAAAAGCTAATAAAAGGATTATGTTTAATTCTATGTAGCTCACAGAACGAATAAAGAAGTGAACTTACAATACCTTTTAATTTAGAAGATAGATGAACCGAACATAATAGCTCTATGATATCATGGATCTCAGCTAAATTAAAAAAAAACTCATTGACGCAATGAACAGAACATATGTCAAAATTATTAAACATTTAAACTTTAATGTCATGATTTTAATGTCTGAAACTTTAATGATATCGTGGACATCTATACGATTTGAGAGAGATTAAATATAACCAACATTTTCGGCGAACTAAATGGTCGCCAAAGGCGACTAGTTAAAAATATTACAACTTGATTTTTAGAAAAGTTTAGATAATCAATATTTAAAATGCCAAGAAAATATACAAAACTGCTGAAGGTGAGAAAAAAATTAAGCATTTCGTTGGGAGAAAAGTAGTAGTAAAATGAAGTCAATTCTTGCTTACTTGGAGAAATGCACCTCATTGATTTAATTTTGAAATCCCTTGCCCATCTTGGAAAAGGACATGACTATATAACCTTCTTAAATGCGAAATACAGTTAATTGTTCCAAATGTGCCAAGCTATATTACAGAATGTGGCAGAGCCACGTTGTGGTTACACTAATTGACTGTTGGCGAATTTCTAACTGGCAGTTGCTTACAGCCGCTAGGCTGACGGAGCCACAGGAAAATCGATTAAAAAGATGTTATTAAACTAGTTACCAAATAAAAAAATGAATCTGTAAAAAAAAATATGCAAAACCTGTAGATTAGAATAACTTTCTTATTTTGTCAAATATAATTAGTTAGGTTCCAACTAGTTTTATTACAATCATTAATATATACACTATTGATAAACACCGAGCATCTTTTTAATAGTGAGCTAATGGGCGAATGCCACACATTTATGTGTTGTAACACATGAATAAATTCATATGCATATTCATAAAAACTACTAAAACTACTAAACTACTAAATTACTAATAAACTAAAAAACTACTAAATTATGAGCCTAATATTAAATTAGAAATGTGGTGAAATGATAAACTTAATTGTTCAGCTTATTAGAATAGGGGGTGAGGAGACACATACTGTGCATTTCCTAAGGAAGCGAAAATGACTTAATCCACCACTGTTCGTGACCTCAAAGTTAATGAATTAGACCCTATTTAGATTCCAAGTTAGTGAGACGAAAGTATTATAGAAAATACATTCCTCTACAAATTACACTTGGGCATCTTCTACATGCAATTCTATGAGTTCAGCTAACTAGCATTAGGAATAGCAAAATTTTTTTAGGCAATTTAAGCTGGTGCTATGATTATTAAAAAAACACTAATTGAACACCATTGTATTTAAGTAATTTGTTCCTTCAACATTTTTAAAGTTTGTTTAAGATGGAGCACTTTCCCGCATCGGAAATTCTATAGCAATATTTTGAAGAGAACGGATAATTAGTCGAATATTTTCTTATAAGCGGCCTCCTTGTTCTCCGGATCTTACTCCTCATAATTTTTTAAATGCATAGTCATTTAATGGTGCGATTTATACAAAGAATGTTGATAATTTAGATACTTTGAGAAATTGTATATTATTGCAGATTCAATAAATCAATGCAGAATTGTTGGGTTTTGTGGTAGAATACACAATATAACGAATGCATTCATTGAAACACTTGCGAGCCAAATGCTCCATGTTGAACAATACTTCTAAATTTTGTTCAAAATGGAGAAACCTCACATCGGATTAGTATTCGACAAATAATATGACAACGTTTTACACATGAATGGGTAATTAATTAGGGCTATATATATATGTTGGTGGTTAGAGTGTCCTCCGGATCACACTGCGTGATAGGTTTGATTTATATAGGGAACGGAGATAATCTAGATACCTTGAAGGATTATATAATGTTGCTGGTCTAACAAATCAGCATTGAACTGCTACGTTTCAAGTAGTGGTAGATCATGTAATATATCGTATGAATTATTTGAAACGCGTGAGAGTGAAATCTTACAACCACATGTATCAAAGATGCTACTCTAAAACTTGTAATAGTTATTGTGATTTCTATAATTCTGTCGATTTTCCGACTATGACAACTGCATATATATAGCCATACTTCAAATAGTGCTGAATATATAAAAACTTTCCTTGCCCAAATTAAAACTTCATGCTCGGAATAACGTCAGGGCCAAATTTAATTACATTTAGTGGATAAATTTTTTTTTTTAAATCCATCTTCAGAAAAAACTACTCACCCTTTTATGGCCATTCTGTACATTAAAAAAGAGAGAGAGAGAGAGAGAGAGAGAGAAAGAAAGAAAAGAAAGAACATTTTTAGTAGCATTAAGATAATTTTTCTTCCTTTCCTCTTTTCTTTTTTTTTCGCTTGATATTTAGTTTAATTACTTTTTTACACGTTTTAATTCATTGAAACAAATCACAATAAATTTAGATATTTCAAAATTTGTTAGATATTTAAAAATTGTTAGATTTATGATGTAACTAGTAACTTAAACTATCAAACGCCATAAATTTAAAACAATTTATTCAGATTTCTGAGTAATATTTGCTGCTAAATATTGAAGAATATAACCGAATAGAGAATTTTGTGTTCCCAAAATTAATAATTATCACTCCATTGAGAGTCGATATACGTAATTTGGTAATAGTGGCAGCATTCCAATTAAACAGACTAGGCTGCTACTTAGGGTCATTAGGCTGAATGGGCGTTGCAAACAGACTGATAAAAAATTATTTTCTTAGTTGTCACACAAATAAGTTTATAAAGAATAAAAATTCGATGGATGATAAAATATTAACACTTTATCAAATATTAGCATTTTAGGTCAGGTTCTTGTATGTTCCATACTTTCATTTATTAATTAAGAATTATTCCGTAACATTGTTTTTTTTTCTTGTTATTTGATACCACCAAGTTTTGCTTATTATCAATCAATGATTCGACAAAAACTATTAAGATAAATGTGGAAACTTTAAAACTGAGCATGGTTTATATTATCATCACTAGAAACCTGAACTATCAAATGAAACCAATTTTAAAACTATTGAAAAGACTGAACTGATCAACATATGAAGTTCTAACGAGACAGATGATAAGACCAAGAAAAGTATAATGACTAAATACATCATCGCTCTAAGAGGAAATCTGTGAAATCTTGCAAGTTGAAAGTGTTAGTAGAATGTTCTGCTACTTGACTTTTTGATCCCCGGTGAGATAATTTTTTTTTTTAAAGTTTAAATTTTAAGTATGGCATTGAACGTCAATGTTATATTTCCCTCTTGTTCTAGTTGATGATTTCTGTTTCATCTCAAAAATTATTTATGTAAACATAAATAATTTTTGGTTAAATTCATAACAAAGTTAAAATTATATAAACTGTAAAATTAAAGATAGCATTTCATTTGCTTAACTTTTTTTTATTCTGTATATTTTTAAGTAAATTTAAGAAATTAATTTATAAAATAACGTTTTAACATATTTAATATTTTCTATCCGAATTACTTAGTGAAAAATTAAATGTATTAAACAATAGAAATAAAAATAATTCTATCAGGAGTTTAAAAAAAATAAGTAAAAAACTCACCCGTATATCTTATAAAAACTATTACTTTGTTTATCACAGAATAACTAAAAGATTAATGAAAATTAATAATTACTAAAAATAATAATTGAAAAATACTGTTTCGTTTATTTTTACATGATATTTATAAATTAAAAACTATGCGTATTATAAAAAAAAGAATTTTAAAAAATTCTACAAAGAGTTTTAAAAATTAAGTAAAATACACTTGTATTTATTTTTAAAAATTAATGTTTCGTTTTTACAGAATATCTAAAGTACTAAGAATAATTAATAATTACTAAAAGGAATAATTAAAGAATACTGTTTTGTTTATTTTTATATGAAATTTATAATCAGCCAAATTGCAACCCTTTTTTGATTTTCTAACGCATAGAAAATCAAGAATGACAACGGTGTCAAGCAAGTAAAGACGAAAAATTTCTAAAACTTTCGAACATTTTCGTTTCAACTTTAATCATCATGAAAGATAACGAATTTCTTTTTAAATAAATTTTATCCTTATATTAACTGTACAGTTATTAATAAATAGACATAATGATACATTTCAAATTTCATACTACAGAAATAAAATTGTCATTGACAATTATTTAGCTCTGATACAGCTTAAGCTATTCTTAAATATAAAATAAAACAAATGCTTTTTAAACGTGTGATTTATTAATAGGAATATCTTTCCTAAACTCATCAACTGGAAGAGTTATATAATTCAACAAAGACATTTGGAACGATATAATTCTAGATTTGCATAGAATAATAAAACACAAAGTGACATTATATGTAAATCATTATTAGAGAATCAAAGATTTTTATGCCTGAGTTCAGTTGCGTGCTTTGCAAAAATTGTAGATAATTAAAATTAACTGATGAATAAATTTTTAGTTTGCATTTATATTCACAGGTTCATTCACTGCAGGATAAAACACTAAAACAGTTTTAAAATTTAACTTAGATTTCCCTTTAAAAAGAACTTTTTTCCCCCCCTAAATAATAAACTAACGAAAAAAAAACCATATTTATATTAGATGCCTTTCCAAAAGTTAATAATGAATTTATCTTTATTTAGATAATGTAACATTTCCTGAAACATATATGCGAAACAAATCTCTGGAATAAAATTGTATCGCAACAAGCAGATGTCCTAACACAAATTGGTGTTAGGACATGATGAGAATTTTAATCGGAAACAAATTGTTCGAAATGCTAGTCAGTTTTGTATTGTATTGGATGATACAAATTATTTCTTCTCTACTTTAATAAGTGATTGTTGTTCATTTCTGGAGTTAAATAACTTATACAGGAAATCCCATTCGGCATTGGTAAACCTAACATTGCTTTCTATAATAGAATATTCATTTAGAAAGTGAAGCCTAATTTAGCACATAGTACAATGAAGTGCTCACTGCTCGTACATATTCTTTATTTTAACTACTAATATCGTTTTTTGAATTTTAATGCATATTCCTCTGAAAGGACCTCATTAATTACCTTCTAATAATTTATGTTATTTTCGATGAAAGAAGTGCCGTGTTCTGCAAATCTGAAACAAAGAAAATAATAAGGTTCCTTCATGTTTAATCTACCTACCATTTTTTCTTGACTTCTTTTCTGTATTTTATTGCATCTGACATCTCCTATTTTATTATACTTCCTTTTATTTAAATCGTCTTTATTAATTTTGTGGTTTTTCACCAAACAATTGTGAAGTTATTTCTCCTCTTTCCAGTTGCAGAATATTTATTTAAGAAACATTATTGCAAATTACTTTGGCAATTTTTTCACATGTTTTAGAATAAAGTTTCTGCCTTCTCATTTGTATTAACCCCCCTTGAATTTTATTGCATCTTCAAGATACAATTTTAAATTAATAGTCTCGGTTTCATCTTTTACCAGTAAAGAAATATAAGATATTTTTTTATCAGTTGCATTATCGAAATCTTCTTTGTATTTCCATATTAAGTTTGAATCAAAAATTTCGTGTTTAAGTAAACTTTATATTGATCGGGATTTTTGTTTTTTTGTTTTTCTTAAGTTTTTGAAACTAGTTATATTACTAAGGCGGGTTCACACGAAGCCAACTACTGCGCGCAGTAGTTGCCCTGCAGTTATTGTCCCGGCATCTATTCTAATGTGGACAGTTGAAACAATGCTGTCGGGGCAATTACAAATAGTTGTCCAGACGGAATAACTACTGGGACAACAAGATGGGACATCAACTGTCCAATTGAGGTCATGTGATCTTATTGAAGTTGGTTTATTCTTCTATTGTGCCGCAATAGTTAGTCTCGATAGAATAAGGCCTTAAAGAGACACTACTTTCTAAGATTTACACTAAAACGGTTTTACTTTTACTGCGAAATGTACAGGACCGAAACAGTTATTGAAAAGCTATGATAAAGATAGAAAATTATCTGCAATTTTTACACGCCTTAAAAAAAAACCTGGACAGTAATAATGTTGATTCTGCTGTAAAAAAAAATGCATATATCTTATCGTTGCCTGCTTATCTTATCTGCCTGCCTGTTTTATCGTCGATCTTATCGATGCCTGGTTTATATGCGCTGTGCATTTTGTACAGTGTATCACAAAAATGCACATCTGCACTTTGTGAAAAATAATATATTACATAAACTGTTACATATTCTATTAATAGCATGCACAAATTTTAATAGCTAAATTAATAAACACAATTGTAGGATTATATCATCAATCGGACATTTCATTAATCTAATTAATTATTGTGATTTTTATGCATTTAATATAAATGCAACTTTCTTAGATTAAAATTGTAATTTTCATAAATAATTACTTAATCAGATTAAGTAATTGATTGATTTCGTTAATTGATTATCTCTAATTGGGAGAAGAATATCACTGGAGTTTATCAGATGAAAACTATGTAGAATTATTTGTCAGTGAGTATGAAAATATTGCAATTGATATTGCTTATTAGCGCTTACATCATGAATATGTTAGACAATGCATTCAAGAAGTGTCGCAGAATTTAGAATGGTTCTTCTAGCGGGATAGAACACCTCTGCTTCATCATCGTGATATGAAAAGCCTGTCTTAGTAAAATTTTGGAGCATATGAATGAATGAATCACATTGAGCTTCCTATAATATTTCCATCTCCCCAGTGGATAATGGAGTTGATATTTATAACTGAAAGTCATCTTAAGCCGACGAGTTGAAATTCCAAATATTAAATGAGTTGGTTGCACCGATTGCAATTCTATCTGGGTTTCATCACAACACCTTGATAATAATTCAGAAATGTTCTGTTAATAAAAAACAATTAATGTTCTATATTTGTATAGTTTAATGTAGATTATGATGTAATAAAGCATAGCATAATTACATGCGTAATATTTATTCAAAATGGGTATATTTATATTTTATTCTGATGTTTAAAAAGAGAAAATATTGGGCTATCTAAAAATTCTTTTTCTTCTCTTATTTGTGAGTGCAATTGTAAGAAAAAAAGATTGCACTCACAAAAATAGCATAATTTAAATATAACGTATTACAATAAATGTATTTTTGCTGAACTATAATTCAAATTCTGATAGATTTTTCATATTCATTCTTCCGAAATTCCTTTGAATTGAGAGTATTATTACCGTCTTCTAGTTTTGTTTAGGAATTTGCATTCGGTAGTAATTGTTCTATTAATTTGTAAAATTTTGCAAATATTTGATTTTAAAATGTTAACGATAAATTGAAAATCAGAGTGATATTCTTATCGTGGAGTGAGTATGCATACTTCTGTAACATTGCTTATCAAAAGAATCAAAATTCTAAATGGAAAAATTAACATAGTTAAAAGAAGGGAAGGAAATTTTTTAAAAAATTAAAGGAAATTATGCTTTTAATCCAAATTATAAAAGCTTGATAATAATTTAGACTTTATTCGTCTATCCTTATATTTAGAAATTGCTCTTTATTATATGGGCGATAATGTGCACACAAAAAATATTTTTAAATATATCTTTACAACGTTTATGACTGTACTTGAAAACAATGAAAAGTATTAATGTAATATATATTTAAAAATATTTAAAAAATTTGTCCGTACAGTAGTACGAAAATAAAATTGATATCGCTAAAAGAACTTTTTTTTTCCCCTTTAAAGTAGTTTAAAAATATTTTTCGAGCAATAAATGCATACGCAATGTACTTAAAGCTTTAAAAGAATTTTTTTAAAATTTTATTATTATTTTTATTGAAAATTCTGGTGGTAGATCTGAGGTTTACCCTTTGAACGTTTTGGAAGCCCCCCTCATGTATTTCACGTGATTTAGTCATTGTTAGTATGACAGTCTTGAAATATCTAGTTAAAAAGTATTTTTTTTGTCTTAATTGGAAATGTCGTTCGTAATGTTAAATATATTTAGTAAGGGACATTTGTTTTATCATAGATTACTTTAGAAATTAAATTTCTTAGTAATAAATAGCTAAAATCTTAATCAAAAATTTTTAAGTTTAGTGAAATTAAATTTCTAAAATTTTTACTCTCTTTTTATTTTTTTTCAGCTGCTGTTTATAAAGTTCTTATAAAGCCAAGCGCAAATTAAAGCTTTAATTTCGAGCTTTCTATTCCTGAATCAACGTTTAATCTGCATTTGAATTCAATTTAGATACATATAAAAATATGTGCTATTACTTTCACTCGAGGTTAAACTCCACCCCCACCCCCCCAAAAAAAGGAGAGGGGACATTATTTTCCTTAAAAAAATCGCACCCTCTTTTTTTTTTAAAAAAAAAAATATTCATCACTATTTTAGAATTAAAAATAAAACTCAGATATAAATAATATTTATGGAATCAAAAATAAAGTTCAGTATAGCATGATATAATATATATAATTGCTAGAATAAAAAATAAAATTCAGATATAGCATAATATAATCAATTATAAGAGAATACAATGTTTAATTAACTTGAGCTTATAGATGTAAAAGAATTTGAAAAAAGATTTTATTTGAGGTTACATCTCACATGTTAGGAATTCCTTAGCAAATTTGTTAACATTTTCTGAAATATCTTTTTTTTTGACGGACACATTAGCTATCTTCAATCAAAATGAGGCAATACAAACAAACAACTGTTTGTCTTTACAACGAGCCTTTCTTAACAGCAGCAGTTGTGGTGAAATTTTGAGAAATCCCATTCAGATTTTTTCCGAGAGAGCACTGCCTTGCATGTGGACAGGTTGTGACGATTCTCATCTGCGCTCTCGCCTCCCACCCTCCTTAACCCAATGGATCAAACCCAGTGACCCATCCTTTTCCGCGAAAGGGGGGAGGAAGGAAGAAAAATAATAATAAATAAAGAACTTTAACTTCCACCCTCTCTTCACGGGATGGGGACGCTTGTTCTCCCGCAGACGACAATTTATCCCGCTGCAGACGATAGCATTGAGCGGGGGAAATTTAGTGGATGGTGTTTTTCTTGGGTATTCCCTCCTGTCCAAAACAAATAAATGTCTCTCTTGGTCCTCGGCATTTTTATGAGTGTTTTTGCAAGAAACGAGAAACTTCAACAAATTGGCATGTTATAGCCAGCTATTATTGCAAGTAATTCTCACGTTTTACCACTCTTCCAACATGGAATGTATCTTTTTAGTAGGGGTATTTAATGTTGTATTTACGCGTCGAACTGAAGCTATGTGTTCACAATTTTAATTAAAGGATCCGATTTTCTTCTACTTGTATTAACCACTTTATGTTTTTGAGTTTTGCTCTATATGTGTTTCGAACTATCTTATTTTAAATTTGTAAATAGAAAAGTTTGGTATTTGTCAACGTTTTAATTCGAAACAAAATCTGTTTAATGTTTATAAACATCTTCAATGTATTGTGACCACTTGATTCAATTGAAACAATGAAACGTTCTTAGCAAAAAATGACGTCTAGTTGATGGCATAGCAGCAATGGCTGTTATAATAAATACAGTATCGATGCTTCTAAAAGTTTTTAGGGTAGGGCCTATTCTTCAGTGTTGTCGAAAAAAATAATTGTTATGCCTACGTGCCAATGTAAATATAACATTTAAAACACGGACCACTAATATTTTTCTAGCTCTGTCATCTAGTAGCTCTTCTACTCATCTACGGTATATCATATAATTCCTTGGTCTGTAAAGATGTAGGTACAGGTACCACATGCGAGAATCTGCAGGGTTGTCGGAAAAGTAGTATTTTTTTTACATATATTTCACCAAAAAAGTGGGAAAAATGAGGAATGATAACAAGGACAGAGATGGTCTTATGGTCTGAATGCCGTTTACTGTCATATTGCCGTTATACGGAAGACCAAGTTGTAGTTTCTGGAAAAATAACTCAAAATAGCTGTCGATAATACAAATGTACAAATATTGGTATGAATTTTAATTTAAAAAATCAAACGTGAATCAAATACCTATCAACGAGTTTATTACTAAATATGAGATTCTGTTAGACAGTTCAGAAAAACTCTCAAATAAAAATGTCTTCGTGGAAAATGATTGAAGGAATGTGTAGTTAGTCTGCAAAAATATTGTAAATTAAAAATGTAACAATGCGTTTTTTACGTGAGAGTGCATTTTCTTTTGACAACAGTTTCTGATTGCGTATTGCTTTCTATCTATGATTTCATTGAAGATGTATCAAATTTTCCAATGTAGTATCAAAACAATTTTGTGAAACTTATTAGAGATTTAATATTCCAACCATTCACAAATAATCGATATCCAGTATTTTTTTTTTATAAATTTAGTTACATATATTTCAAAAGGTATGATTAATGCATCTTCAGTTTTCGTTTAACATATAACGCTCTTTCAAATTTTGAAAAATTACCTGAAAAATAAATATGCCATCTCAGTGCAAGAGACTTGGTAATTCGTGGTTTTTAATTCCAAAAGGCTGTTAAAATTTTTCAATTAAGAATAAGAAAGGTAATTTAATCTACACATATACTCACAATAAAAAAGTAAACTAAAATTTATAAATGTAGACATCTATTGTTTATTTAATTGTATCTGTGCAGATAGGTCCTATACAACGTATTACACTTTTTCAGAAGTATTTTCATATTAGTCAATGTTCTTTCTCGACCATTTTGATTACCCACGATTATTGGGGAATAAAATTTCGCTAATATTTGTTCATTGTATATTCATTTGTATTTCGATTAATTTTTTAAGCTATCTACTATACTATTAATTTTGCATTTCCTTTCTCATTTACAATTTGCATTTTAACTAATATATGTATAATTTAAGCAATAAAGTTATTGCTCATAGGTTTTTAAAATAACTAATTATCGAATATCTGTTAACTGAAACTGAGGATATTTTTTATTACATCGGAATCTTGTTATTTGAATGTATTAGAAATGTGTTGATTTACGTATTCAATATTAAAAATGTAACTATGTATTTTATGAAAAATGCATGACGAATATTTTTACGGTTAAAATAGTTATAGTCTAAAAATCACTAGCAGAATATTACAAACTGTCTACTTTGTGATTAGACGAAAAAAAAAAAGAAAAAGATAAGTCAACTATTAATTATTTTCTGGCATAATCTTTTTATCTATCTCTACTCAAAAGAAATTATTCCACTTGTAGAGATCTATATTCATGTAAAGTAAAAGCTAATATACTCTACTTGTACATTGTCTATAACTACTTGTATAGACAATAACTACTTGTATAACTACTTGTTAGGCTAAAAAGGGGCTGCAAGTAGGTCGAATAAAAAACTTTATTTTCCGAGGAAATACAAATTCTACGATTGATAAAATTTCCGAAATTATCAACCCTTTATCAAGTATAATTGGTCAATTTCCTTTGTATTTCCTTAAAATCGTAATTTACTTAATTAAATTATAATTCCTTTAGTTATTAAAATATGTATAAACTCGAGCATCTGCTTCAATAGTATTGCATGATACTCTCCATCCTTTGAACTAATTTGTTTTTGTTCTAATCACCTATTTACTCCTTGTCCTATTCGGTAATTCTTGTATGATGTGTAACCTTTATTACTAGGAGGTACTACTTACCTTTATTACAAGATGAGTAACTTCATTGGTGGTCCAGTCCCGCAATTCGAGAGAAACCACAGAACTTATCTTCTAAAGATTAAAAAAAAGGGGGGGGGGGGTGTCTCTTATTTCTTCATCAAACTCTTCGTAGTATTAGGTTTTTGAGGTTTGTTTCTAATCCTAAGGTTAAAAGTTTTATGTATCATTTGCTTGAAAATCCAAGCAAATGGCTGTTGATTGGGGGATGTATTGTATGTATATCTGTTTGTGATTTCCAATTAATATTCCCTATTCACTTTGATGTCACATTAATTTGGACTTCTATAAATTTATCATAAACCTTGTGATTACCTTTTAGCAAATAAATATCATCATAATAATGATTCGAGCAGTAAAATGATTTTAATAAACTGACCTAGTAAAAAAAATATTGTAGTCAAAGAGTTTTGAGTAGTATTCTAACTCTTTCAATTAATCGTATTACTTACTTTCCATGAAAATCTTGTTTGAATGTATGAAAAACATTACTGATAGTACAGATAAAATTTTCTTACTGATAGTATAGGCATAACACCAGTAGAATTAAAATAAATATGCACATAATTGCAGATAAGTACTAGTAGAATATCTTTTTTAAAAAATGCAAATCAATCGAATAATAGGCCCATGATCGTAAAAATAAACAAGAACTCATTGAACTCTTTCCAAAACTGCTTCGCTTTTATATTATTGTTTATAATATAATGGCATGGCATAAACATTAACAAAAATAAAAATGATAATTTGCAAAAATCATAATCAATCATTTTTCACTAATATCTTACTCTTAATTCTGACCTGCAGAGACTTTTCTGAATTTGCAAAGAAAAATAAAATAAAAAAAAGATCTAAAAAAGAAAGAAAGTTAGTGAAGAAATGCGTGATTTTGAAACTCCCATTTATTCAAATTGTGCGCAAAATAAAATATATATATATATAAAGAATTGAAAAAAGATATTCACTATTCCTAAAAGTTTTTTTTCTTTATTTTGTTGTACCTAAAAAGATGTGTTTGTATAATTTATTCGTATTTCAAAATCTATATTGTTTTATTTTCTTTTATTTGAACTCAGCCGTGCAAATCTATGTAAATAAATTTAAGAATGGCAGGATTAAACATTTTGAAAAGCTATATATTAACTTTAATGTCATTCAAAATAAACTAACTAAATTATGTGATTTTTTTTTTCAATTTGAAAAATTTCGTATTTAAAACTCAGTAATATAATAAGTAAATTATTTTATTTATTAATTATTAAATTATTCAAAATTATTTTTAAAAAGACAAAAATACTAGCGATGCATATATGCATCATTATGTAGTATAGGATGCGTTTAAAATATTAATTCAAGCAATTAACACCAAAGATGTGTTAATTTCCCTTTTAAACCATCACTATTTAAACAACTAACTTAAACATGCCGACAATCACTTGTTTTTGTATATGAGGGAGATTATGTCGTGGAACCCGGAAATCGAACCTGTACTAATACCCTTGGTGGCAATCATTTACCGCTTATGTCTGGACAACAGGTGTCCGCATGCTGATTCATAAGCACAGCAGTCTAGAGAATCAGCACTTACTGGATTCCTATTGTGGTTAAAAAAACAAACAAATGCTTCCCTGTGAATGATAATGATTTCCTAATAGCTATCGTTCCAACAAGCTTTGGTTTAAGAAATTTAAAAATAACATTTAGATTTTACACTACGCGGGTTCTCACCCTATCTTTCCCACGAGAAGCTCTGAGCTACATTGAACGAATTCAGCATTTAGGGTTCCCATAATTGGCTACATATCTCATTTACAGTTGTCGTTAACAATATTCGTTTCAAGTGTCATGGTGAACCATTCAATACTGATATCTGTGATTGATTAATAAATATTAGTTTCGTATTAATCAGTTATATTAAATAAATATTCACTAAGTAGTGAAATATTTTTATTTTTTTTATTGGGAAGGAATTGTTGCATTGCCTAGTTACATTGCGTTGAAAATTGTTATAAGGATAAAAAAAATTTTAATCAGACGAATAATGACAGCTTGATATTCAATTTTTTTTCTTAAAATTCAATTTTATAAATTTATTTGTGTATGTGTATAAATTAGAGTAATTATTTCTCTCATTTAAAGTTTTTTTCCTATTGATTGTTGAAAAATCTTGAAATTTTAATAATGGCAATTGTTTATATTATATATTACTATATATTAGGCTCTATATAATCCCTCTCTCTCTCTCTCTCTCTCTATATATATATATATATATATATATATATATATATATATATATATGACTGAAGAATTAAAATTATGAATGCTATATATTTAAATGAAACATTAAAAATGTAAATTATTTATTTGATGAAAAAATATTAGTCAGGTTTTTAAATATATGTTTAGTGAAACTAAATTTGAACAAAATTTATACAAAATTTGAAAATTTAAGGACAAATAGTGAATTTATTTTCGATTTTTCTATGTTTTAATATAACTTGCAATTGACAAAAAAGTGATATCTAATAATATTTATTATACTTTACAGGTAAAAAGAAACAGACAAGACACAGAAAGTGATATCACCAATATTAGCCAGCATACAAATTCTATAAGGTAAGTCAATTTACTGAGTTAAAATTAATTAAAAAGTTTACAAGCTAATTGAAAAGTTATTATTGGTAATGAAATGTATTGATTATCTATATATTTATTTAAAAAAATTAGAACGGATTTTTTTTATTAATTAATAAAACTATTTATCTTTACTGTTTCTTTATGTTATCGTTTTCTACAAAAAACAGCAAAAAAAAAAAAAAAAATTATATTTGTAGAAATGAATATTTATTTGAGAGTTTTTTTTTTTTAAATCCGTTCTTTAAAACATTATAATGCATGGTTGCATATATTTGAAATCCTTCTATTTCTTCCTCTTAAGTTAAATATCAATAACATAAAAATTAATTAATAAAATACGAGTAACTTACTTGTTAAATTTTTGGAAGAAACAGATTTTTTTTAATAAAGATATTTTAACCGGGCTTTATGTTTCTAAAATAATTAAATTTGTTTAAATCAGAAATTCAAAATTTAAATTCTTTTTATGCATTAACCAAATAATTACTTCAATTTATAAAATTAAAACCCATGGAGCATATGTTTAAAATATTGGTTTATTTCTGTATATATCCTGCTCATCTTTACATTTATTTACTATTGTTTAAGATGAAAAGTGTATACTAATGCAGCTTAGTTAGAGTAAAAGTATATATACATAGATATATATATTTCTAAATAATCTTTTGGAATTTTATTTTAAAATATCTGTAATATCTGAACCCTTAATTACGTGTATTTGGCGACATCCACATCCATTTTAACTTCTTTTTGCTTTTTTCTTCGAGTACCTAAGCTGGAACTCCTCCCCCCCTCTCTTCCTCCCCATTCTGCTTTTCAAAACTCACTGGGCGTGAAATCATTCTATTCGCCACTCACCGAAAAAGATCGAAAAGTTCGATATTAAAAGTGATTCGTCAGGCCACGTGCTTCGCCGAATGTCCCATTGTGGTCTGGAGAGCCCCTCCCCACCCCTGTCGTCTGGTGGGAAAAAGAATGAACGCTTCATCATTCTCGCAATCTGTCGCTAATCTCCATTCGGGCTGTTGCCTGTTCTATAAATCTGTTAATCTGCTTTTCTATCCTCCGAACCTTTTCACGGGGTCAAGGGGGTTTAATATACCCTAGAGAGCCGTTTCGATTAATCGACATTCCGAACCAACGCCTGGTGGGTCCTCAAGCCGATCGGTTTAAATTCTTCCGCCTTTTTGTATTGCCGATTTTGGATTGCTGTTTTGTCGTGTTCTGTAGAAAATGGGAAATGGCTTTTCCTAATTCTGATTGTTTGCGTTTTTTATTACTGACTGATAATTCAATTGATAACACAGGGAAGGCTATAATGAAATCATACCTATATAAATAATCCTGAATTTAACTCTAATGTATTTAAAAGTAATTTGTTTGTTTTACGAATTTCTATATAAGGAGAAATTATAGACATTCTGTTTAATCAATTTATTTAGATATTTTTTCTACAATTTAATGTAGAACTCCTTTCATAGTTATTAGATGTGTTGAAAACTGTATTGTTTAGTTACGCTCACTTTTAACATGATTTACTATAAATCACTCGTGAATATTTGATTCAAAATCGCAGACGATTTATAAAATTTTTATTTTATTATTTTTATTTTTATTTTATTATCTTTATTTTTATTTTATTATCTTTATTTTTATTTTATTATCTTTATTTTTATTTTATTTATTTGTTATTATTGTTATTATTATGACTTTGCTAAAAAAACTGATAATCAATAAACAAGCTTTTTAATCGGCTTGTTGCGTTCGTGTGTCAACAAAAACGGAATGCAGATAAACTTACTATTAAACGAAATCATACTACATTATAAATAATATTACAAATTAACATCAGCTTATTTTTATTCAAACCCTAGTATCTTTTTAAACAACAAACTCAAAAATTCAATAACATATCACTATTGCCAATCTGAATTAACAAATGTTTACAAAATAATGTTTATAATTATTAAATAACTATTCGTGAATTACTTTTAAATAAAATATTCATAATATATGTCGCAACAGGCCTTTCTGACTTTTCTAGTCTTTCTGGAATCTGAGAATATTCTTAATTAATCGATATTCAAATCCAATTATTTTATTCAGATTCAAGCTGGAGAGTTTTATAAGTTGAGATCTTTGAGAAAACGTATTTTTGTAATTATGTCTTATTGTGAATATGGGCACTAAAAAGTATTATTTGAGGATAAAATTTCATAGATTTTTAAAGGACATTATATTTTTAGAGGGATAAAATTTCATAGATGGTCTTTACTTCAGAGGAAGTCTGTTCGACAATACGAGTGAACACGATACTACAAAACGTAAAGAGCAAGATAGATAACATTTGGCACACTTGTTTATCATATAAGATGCAAATCTGTATCAGATTCTGAACTAACTCCATCAAGAGGTTTCCGTGTGTCGGTTTATACTTTTGCATACACGTCAACGCGATAATTCGAAAGCCTAACAACTAAGTAAATGAACTTTAGTCCATGGTTTTAGCATCTAAAGAGTAGATTCGTATCAAATTTTAAACCGAATCTCTCAAATAAGTTGAGCGTCTGTCAAGATTCAATTTCAGATTTCATTTCAGATTCTTATACAATTGTTGTGTTATTCACCAGTGGAATGATGATGATATTTTCGTGTGCATGTATATGCAATAATGTAAAAAGGAAATGACTAAAATTAATGAAATTTGTTATGTGATCTCGTGACTACAATTGTAGTTCTACATCAAATTTTGATTTTGATTGACTTGTAGGAAGGTTTTCAAAATACATATTCAAATTTGGATACTTGTGTATTAATCGTATGGTAATGTCACAGTAATCATCAAATATCATATTTAGATTCAATAAAGATTTTTACATTCACGATAAAGATCCATATTTCGAAATTATTGTTAGCAAAGTCACGCATAGTAATCACTGCATCAACATCCACACTTTTATGCGTGCGTGTGTGTGTGTGTGTGGGGGGGGGTAATACTTTAATTACTTTCGAAACACTTTAGAGATTATGAGAGAAATTTTGGAGGAAACCTCTCCTATTAGTTCTCATTTCAACATATAGTAGACTCCCCAGTATCTGGCCTAATGTGGCAGAAGGACAGGCCGGATAAGCCGGAGTTCTATGAACTCATTTCTTTGCCTACCAATATCAGAAGACAAATATAACTTATACCATACCAATGATATTCTTATACCAAAGATAACTGTTATAATATGTATTTTCTCACTTATTGAGTATTAAACCCTCCATTTATTTCAAGCCACGTATTATGTAATCGCGACGGCAATCCGGTAAATCATAGAAGCAGTTGCCGGTAACTTGTCGAGTTAAAATAGTAGACTCTATATTGATAATTTATATATGTTTATATACTGCACTGCATGCTTCAAGAATTCATTAAAGAAAAAGTGAGTTAAAAGATACAAGTTACTCACATTTTAATATAAATTCTGTAATACCTAACTTAAAGGCAGTAAACATAAATTATGTTGCCAATGCAGTGCTTTGGTTTCCTCATTTAATATCCATGAAAGAAAACTAGGCCGGATAGTCGTGAACCGGATACTCGGAAGTATACTGTATATTATTTTGATTTCGGTATGTAGTTTTAATTCTTTTTATATTTCGCCCTTCAAGTTGAGAGCTGCCGGATTAAATCGTTTGTTGATATTCGATTCAAACGAACAAAATCTTGTTTCGCTGCAGCAGAAATTCAATATCTCTTAATCAAATTATATCCCTCCATTCATTGTGATACTTCTTTCGGAGAAACTTTTATTTGGTTCGCCCCCTAGTTTTATTGGGTATTAACAAGCTATTCATTCACCTTATCAGTTTCATCTTTACGAACAGTCAGTTGTTTATTAAGTGACTTTTGGGGATTCATTACGCTCATGAATTCCGTGAATCTAATTGAACTATTTGTCTGCATGATGTTATCTTTTATTTCATTTCTCCGAATCAGATAATTAGATATTGACATATAAAAGGGAATGGTAATTTTGCTGAAAACTTTCCAACTATTTACTTTTTGAATGGATTGTATAGAGTATTTACGTAAAAGCTCTTATCGTTAAGATGCATTTCTAATTAAATTACTTTATTTTGTTTATTGCTTTTAAATGGTACTAATTACAGTCACTGATAGCTGAAGTTAGTTCGTTCAAGTTCGTGATAAGCAAGTCAATTTAGTATTTATTATGTCCAGTTAAATAGTCAATATGGCCAGAACATTAGTGAGTGAAACCTCTAGTTAAACATGTAAAATGTTACAGCACATTGTTATGACTAATAATATATGTTGCAGCAATTGCATTTCTCTATCTTTTCTTTTGTATAATAAATGGCGATGCCTGGTTAGGTACGCATCCCATGGTGCACTGCGATTGTTATTATTAAGGAGACTAATGTTGTTCTGTAGAGGTGTGCATGCGTTAATGTCTTGTCTTTCGTGTTTGTGTTTGTTTTGTGTGAAATGCGATCATTAAAGAAATGTTCCTGAAAGCATACGTCCTCTTGCTTCCACTCCATAGATCATAATGATCTTCATTCCACCACAATTTTCTAATTATATTTAGTGACTGACAACTAAATTAACGACACTAGCAGCATGATGCGGTTTATTATTATACATATTTAATTACTTATACAGTAGGAATATTGTATTTCGTCAATGACAACATTAGTTAAAGATAAGGAAAAAAGTGGCGTTGTATATAGCTGATTGTGCCAAAATATTTTGTCAAAAAACCAACCAAAGTATTTCGATACAGTATAAGGATAACATGATGGTATATTATTTCAAATAGTCCATTTGTTCTAGACATTGTTTTTAAAAGTAACTAATATATATATGAATAAAACTTAGTTTTAAACATCAGCAATTGGTGTTCCTCGTTATGAAACTGTATCTGAAGTTGTAGCTCTTTAATGGCATAGAACTGTTGCAGCATATTTAAATTCATATAGATCTGTTGCGTTATTTACCAATGGAATGAGGGTTTATAGCTTTTTGCGTAATTATCACCTTGCGTTCTAAAGAGACAAAAATGAATGACTTAAAGATAAGATAGTAATGATCTTAATTTTGAAATGAGCTCACTCTATTAATATTTTTGACAAAAATATTGAATAGTTAAATATTTTGAGACATAATTTTATTCTAAAATAATTACTAATATTTGTATGCAGTTCTAATAAAGTGAAATATTTTTTTACACAGTCTTATTAGTGAAACTGTAAAGGGTTTTTCATTCTTTTTAAATTAATATTAAACGGTAAGCTTTTAATAAAATGTTAATTTTTACATTACTGGCTAAATTTAATTCGTTTATTACCATTGTTGTAGTTTATTCGGATAACATAATTTTATTCTTAAACACTATTTTTAATTAGTTCAATTATTATAACGACCTGATTTAAACATCACAAAAGTTATATTTTAAGACTTCTTAATTTTGTATCGCGATCAGATGATGGGGGTCATGCTTGGGCTGGAGGTAGAATTCAAAATTTTACCCCCTTTTTTCTGCAGGATTTCTCGCCCCTTTGGCCGGAGGGAGGTCCGCCTGTCGAATTTTGCATGCGGTGGACATTCTCACACGGCAGCTGTGTGGAGCTGGGTTTCGAACCGGTATTCCAGGCCCCAAACACAGGACTTTACCATTGGGCTATTGAGGCAAAAAAAAAAAAAAAAAAAAAATCTTTATTGAGAGAGTTTTTTTTATCAAATTTATACATTGTATACTCTTCTAACTTGTTGTAACGAGATTAATATAAAGATTTAGCCTGACCGCAGTTTCATCGATGAAATTTTATAAAATCGATGTATTATTTAATTTTAATTAATAATTTACTAAAAATTGCATAAAATTAGGATAAAATCAGGATAAAATAATGTATTTCTGAAAATAAGAAGTGCATAATTTTATTATGAATATCAATTAAATTCGACAAAGAATGCGACCACATCACATATAAAAACATGATATGTGTTACGATCGACCTTTTCTTTTTTTTTTCTTATTTATTTACTCCTTTCATGTTGGATTATTATTTTTAAACGGTCTGCTACCAGTTTTTGCCACAAATTGTAAAATTGTCATCAATCAAATTGACCACGATATTGGATGTGATGAAAAATAGAAGCTCTAAAGAAATTTTGCAAAGCGTTCCGTCTTGCGATAAGAAGAGTAGAGAAAAAAAATAATTTCTTGGATGTTAAAGAGTTATGATGTACATTTTGTTTTTATTTAATTGAAGGAAGAGTGGATAATTCTGAGTTCATCTTTAAATTGATTATGTTTGTTTAAAGTAACTGATTCAAGGCTTGTTAAGTCTTGTTTATGTCAAAAGACGTGTATTTGCTTTTTCGCATTTGATATCTTCAAGTTTTCGGAAGTCCTTTGATGTTTGACATTTTTCTATCTCCTAATATTTTTCAGTTTCTTAGCAGCAGTTCTAGACAGATATGAGTTATGATTTTTGTCTTTTTAACCGATAAAAATGAAGCATTCAGCTGTGGGATGTGAAGTACTATTTCAGAAATATTTTAATTGTAAAATATGATGGTGAAATGTTTCTATTTTTTTTTTTCAGATGTAATTTTGTGACATATTCAATTTGAAAAATAAAACTTTGAAAATAAAAGCTAATATCATAAATAATTATTCGCTGTTTAAAGGATATTTTTAAATATAAAATATTTTCGCAGGTGGAAATGTTAAATTTTTATCCCGTTAGAATATCTTAAATAGAAATAAATTTCTAAAAGAAAGATCATTTGCTGTTTGAGCAAGAATATGTTTTTGATTAATTGCTCGCATATTTGAATTTATTTTTTTATTAATTAATTACAAAATTTGGATTATATTTTTATTTAGAAAATTCTGCAGTTAATTCGGTTCAAAATTTTAATTTGAATTAGACATTGGATTTATATTAAAATTTGACCGAAAACGCTAGGAGTTGTTATGATGATGAATTATCTATCAGTAGATTAAATAAAATATAATAATATAGAAGATAAAATCTAAGTACAGATTTAGATAAATAAAAATTTGCAACGGTTCAACAGTCCATTTGACGGTATAACAACAAGCAAAGAGCCTATTGATTCATAGAGTAATCCCTTTGAACAATTATTTTAGACAGTGCATCATTCGAATCTTCATATTAGCCATTTTATTTTGAAGGTTTATTGATATGGCATTCTTTATGTGACATTATTATTTTTAGCATGATGCTTACAAATTGTCATATTACTTTTCCGATCCATGATATATTGTAAAAATGAATTATTTCTGCGTGATTGGCCTACTCTTAATTCTTTAAAAAATGCAATAATTAAAAAAAATAATGTTTGAAATTGCAAAATAATATAAAAATCACATTTGTGCAATCATATTTTCGAAAACTATCGAGGAAAAAAACCCCTTCGCCTAATTTTTAACTAAACAAAATTATAATTAAAAAATTTTTAAAAATACTTTTAGTTGCATTTGCTGGTTTTCAAAAGAATATCTGTGCCAATTTTGGTAGTACTAAGTCAAACATTTTGTCCTTTAAGGTGGCAATACACAAAGTAAATATACAAACATTCTCCTTTATTATTAATAGATAAGTTACCTTAAGGTATTTATCTATTTAGAATAATCGATATAAGATCTATTAATAATCTCATGAAAATGTGACTTCTTTTACTACGCATTGAAAATCTATGGCGTTGGGAAACCAACGACTTAGGCAATTATTTAAAGATGCGATAATTGATCGCTGGATCTTGTGCATGTGTAATGACCTAATGTGTAATCAGCCAGCAGACACAAATAAGTTAATCACTTCGAGAGACTGTCTCGTTTTTTTTTATTTGCAGGTTAAGGCCAAGGATTTCTATAAACTATTTCACCAAGTAGCTGACATAAACATTTGATAAGCGTATTTTGTTTTTTGATGGAGGGATGTAAAAAATGATTTAACTGTCAGTGAACCAATATTTTTTAAATTTTTGAAATAAAGTATCTATTTATTTTTTGAATTCCAATAATGTAGGACATAAAGTGGTTAGATAAAACTACGATTGTTAACAGTTTCAAAATGGCAATAGCAGATACGTTTTTTGTTATGTTTCTCTTACATTCAATGTATTCTAAGAGAGATAGTTAAAAAATATAGTATCTATGTATTTTAAACTTTTGAGTTCCGAATGTTTTTTTTTAATTATATTTGCATTGTAAATGCAATAACTCAAAAATAGACCTCCCTAGGTGAAAGAAATTTGACATTTTTATGCCAAAATTGCAGATTTCTGTCATATTTTTGAAGAAATTTTTCAAATGAATATCTGTTTGTCTTATTGTTCATGTGATAGGAACAAGATAAATCAAAGACTCAATAGGATAAATTGTTGAAGTTTACTCGGCGGTTTTATTACCAGAAATGCAGATCTATTTCAAATTTTGAACCAATTTCATTAAAATGTTAATTGTTGTTTTTAACTACAAGCATATGAATATATCTAAAGTACTGTTCGTTTCAGTATCCTGAGACGACCACTTTTTGACGATTCTATCCCACTAAGAGGCGAAACGCAGAAGGATGTGCGTAATTTCATTTATTGTTAAATCTAAACATCTTTTCCTTTCATCTATACTCTCACCCCTATTTTGTCGAATTAAACCCATCTTAACGAATGCGCAAAAGCTAGGAAGGTTTTAGAATCCGTTGGCAAACAAAATATGTGAGCGCGGTAATTCAAAAACACAATGAACTAGATAAATGAAATATGGTTTTGGATCTTAACATTAATGTTACAGATTTGTATAAGTGTATGATACAAACAAAAGGTCAAGGGTTTCTGTTTACTAAATTAGGAAACTAAATGAAAACGCTATATTTGGCGAATATATATGGAAATTGAAAGCAGGAAACTACGGTTTGTTTTTGCAGAATTCGATCGGGATAAAATTAATAGGCTGTTTGAACCTCGGGAATTTGAACAATTGTTTTTAAAAACAAACATTTTTTTGTTTGAACAAAAAAATGTTTTAAAACAAAAATACACTAGCATAAAATATTGTTGCTATAATAAAATAGTATTAATTTTTCTGTATTATTTTACATTTCTTGGGAAAATTTGATCAAAAAAATGCTCTCAAAACTTGTTTTTTTATTTTTAATTTTAAGCTTTTAATGACTGAGGGGCTTTCAAAATTTGAGTGATTGTGAGCATTTTTCTGATTAATCTTTTAACATATTATTACGTAAGATATTATTAATGATTCTAAGGCTGAGTCATACTTCTGCAATATTTCTGTAAATACTAGAATTATTTAATACTTTAACACAACTATGAAAGAAAAAAAAATGAGGCATTTATTACATCCATTTAAATAACTATTCCCATTGTAAATTCCTAATAATACAAATATTATTTAAATTAATCTTAAGAATAACATTAAAATGATTGTACTTTATAGCATACAAGAAATAATATTCATTCACATAAGTAATTTTAAGTGCATTTTTAAAGAAGATGGTTTCTGAATTATTTCATGAAAGTGTCTTGCTGTAGGAATCAATAGATTGGTACACCTGATATCAACGATAATCTTAATGTTTTTCTTAGAATAGAAGCATTTTTTTTTTGTTTTAAAGTTCGATGTTTGTGGCGATCTGATAAACCGTGTAAAGCTGGTGAAGAAAATGAATTCAGTTAATTTTCTGTTTTTAGATCTCAATACCCAACGTGTTGACATGATGTTTGGAAGCAAACCGAGCCTTAAATTGCTAACCCAACTACTTAAAAGTGAGAAAAGATAAATATCCGGAAAAATTTGCTGAAAAGACACTTAACGATACGTTGCGTAATTTTTCTGATTCGATGATTTCACTTGTGTTAATTTTTTAAGGTTAATTTATGTTAAAATCAAGTATTGGATGCAAAATAAATTTGATTGTTCCGAATCCGTTTCGACTCCAATCGTTGTTTGTTACAAATCCATCAGTTTTTCTTATAAACTTAATGATTAAATTTTCACAATTATCCTTTTCACTCAGGTCGACATTTGTGGAACGCTGCAAGACTTGAGCTCACAATATGGGATGCCTTCAAAGAAAAGAAAAGCTCAGACAAAAAAAAAAAAAAAAAGAGTTAATGATAAAAAACATGAATTTAAAAAGCATAAAAGAAATGTAAATTAGAAGCATAAAAAACTTATATCGTTATTAATGTACGAAAATTAAAAATGGTTTTAGAAGCATAAGAACAAAATATTTTGTTACAAAGATGATTTGGAGAAATATTGTTATTAATTTTACAATTTTTTCCTCCATTTATATTAGTCATAATATAGAAACTCTATGTATATAAAAAAAGTGAAAAGTAAAATTCTTAACATTTAATAATCACTTCTAGTTCTGTCACTTTTTTAATGAGAACTGCATACTGATAAATATAAAGTGATAATATCCAGATTATTGATTATTTAATTCAAACTTGAAATTCTTTAAACCAGAACAGAAATTTAAAGTAAAAAAAATAAATTAAAACCAAGAAAATTATTTTGGATTCTGTTGAAACAGTTTTGGATTATGTTTAAAAATTAAATCTAATGTTTGTAACTTAAGCTATTTACTTATAAATAGAGTCCAGGTAATTTAATTCAAATTCTCGATATCTTTTTCTCTGGTTAGGACAGACAGCTGAAATTTGTTATTGTTCTTGTAAATTCCTTATGTCTTATTTCCTTACGTAAGCGTAAAGAGATAAGACATAAGGGATTGGATAAGAATAAGACATAAATCTTGGATTATGTTAAAATAGTTTTGGATTATGTTTAAAAATTAAATCTTATCTAACTCGAGCTATTTAATTAAAAATAGAATCCGGTCAATTTAATTCAGATTCTCGATTTCTTTTTCTTTATTTTTGACAGATAGCTGAAATTGGTTATTGTTCTTGCAAATCCCTTATGTCTTATTTCTTTAATGTAAGCGTCACCACTATTATAAACCATCTGGTATTTCCAATTAATTGATTCACGCGAAAAAAATGATTTAAATAACAATTCCCTTTGTATAATTATGTTAAAGTATTGTCATACCCTTTCCTTATATATATATATATATATATATATATAACGAATTTTTTTCCATATATTCATATATATTTCCAAACTTACATCAGTAATTATTTTAATATTTTAATAGAGGTTTCAGATATTTGGAATATGTCTGCATAAGTTTTTCATGCTGTGGTGATTAAATTTCAAAATCGGTGGATTTCATCATCTGCATTTCTATCGAGGTCAAAATTAATCAGCGATTTGTCCTAGCGTAATGGGTTGATCGATCGCATCGATATTTTTGATCGTCTCACCTATTCATAAGACACTCTATTTCGATGCAAAAATTACGTAGAATTCTATAGACTATAAGTAACAATAAAGCAACGAACCATTCCCAAAACAGATATTGCATCTAATTAAATAGTACAGGAATCATTTAAATAAAATGTGTGAGAAAAAAAATCGCATTTATTTTGATTATCTAAATACATACAATAGGTAAACATTAAAAAAAATATGCTTGGAATAAAAGCAAGAAACAGTTATGAAAATTTGTACTTGAAAAATTACTCATCTTTACTAAAATGAGTGTTAACTATTCTAGTTAGTAACGACTGAAATATGTTAATCAGTGCTCTAATATTCACCCGTGCACTTCAGATTAGCGTGTCTAGACAATTTTATCGACGAATAAGTTCCTAAAAGTATAAACACCTCTAATTGCTGGAGGATAAGGCCTGTATGAAGCTTGTTTACAATATTTTTCAAAGCTTATAATCGTCACTTTTTTCTATTCATTCATCAGGAAGCCTTTTTCCGATTGATTCATGTGTTTCCTTATCAGCGCTGACGTGAGATTGTTACATTTTATTTAACTCTTTCCATTAAAAAGTACAGTCTTCGATCTCTGATCCAGCGATAATAAAGACATGAAAGACTTTTTTCAGCTGGCGGTTGGGCAGAATTTTCATTTGAAATTGTAAGTAAATAGGATGATGTGTCTTTTTTATTGTTTTACTCTCGTATTGATTCCGTTGCATTTTCACTAAAGTTATTAAATTTTATAGAAATTAAAATGTTAAAAAAATTTAATTCGATAAATTCTTTTACCGAATTAATAAATTTATTTTTATACTTATAAAATATTTCCCTTATCTTAATTCTTTTTTTTTTTAATTTTTTTCTTTAAGAAGCGTATCGAACACTTACTAAGTGTACTGTTCTTTCCATGTCATAAAATGATTAAAGAAATTAGAAAATTAAGAAAAGTTTGAATTAATAAACTCGCTTTCCCGAATTAAAAAAAACACAAAAAAAAAAACTAAGATTTATCTCGAATTTGATTTCAATATAATTTGTAATTTGATATATTTCCACTTTGATTTCATTTTCACTTACATTTATAATAGTTAATATTAAAAATGATTAACTAAATTTGTGTTTTAACAATTTAACTACTTTTCTTTTAGAGTTATTATTACACATAGAATGCAGCTCCTTATTATGATCAATGTGGAAAAATCAGTTAAAAACTTAAAACAACAAAATGCATTATTTATGCTTCTTCATGTTTCGTTTTTTTTTTTTTTTTTTCCACCGATAAATTTTAGAACTTAATAACTCTGAATTTCAATTTTTTAAAAACTATTTACTTAATCTTCAGATTTGTCCCCCCCCCCCAACTTGTAGTATATGTCCTGAGTTCTAAGCTCAGTTTCTAAAATGCTCTGGTTTTAATGCTGATGAAATAAAGACTAAACGTAATAAACAATTTAAATGCAAAAAAAAAAAAAAAGCATTTTTTACTCTTTTTGTAAAAAAAGCGTTTTTTTTTTTTTTTTTTTTTTTAATGTGGTAAGCGTAAAAAGTTTTTGGTAGGCCTCTAAATAGTTCAAAAGAAAGTGTAAAGATGTCGGTAGTGTGATTTTCCTAAATGTTTTGATCAAACATCTTGCTGTGTTTTCCCAACATTTTGGCTTTAATCACAATTAATCCAAAAATTTGATCATTAGGGTTATCCTTCCTCCTTTTCAATCGCTCCGCCAATTTTCAAATTTTTTTTTTTTTTTTTTTGCAAAATATTTTGTTAAAAATTAATTTTTAGGGGTGCAATAAGCTAATTAAAAGTTTCTTCAAAGCTGATCTTTATTTATCTTAATTTCATATTTATTTCTTAATAATTTTTAAGCATTATATTACCCTCTGTTTTTGCTCCGTTCTTTAAAATGTACGTTTAAAATAGTTTGTGTAAAACTGTAAATGATTTTAATCAAGTAATTTTGTAAAGATTTTTTTAAATACTTTTTTTATGTTAAATTTTTTTATGCTTTTAAATATAGAATGAAACTTTGCTTACTGAAAATCCTTCATAATTGTTTTTTTTTCTCCTCTGATTTCTTGATTCGTTAGTTAAAATAATATTAACGGGACTCAGTTTTGCTTTATTCGAATTTTTGGATATTCGAATTCTTATTTTGATTCTGTTAGGTTCAAAATATCTAAGATCTACTCATTTTCAAAAACATTTTTAATCGTGTAAACTTAAACATAAATTATTAAAAAAATCGCTTGTATCAGGTATTTTATAAATAAAATTTTTCTCAAATTAAATGTTAGTTTTCTTATTAAATCAAGCATTTTTGCAATTTTAAAATTATAACATTACTTTTGATGTAACTTTTCCACATATTCAGGATTTGTATTTTCGCGGCCCACCCATTTTTCAAAGGATTTCAAACGTTTGGTAGTGTATATAATTCATTGTCGCAAATTTTGAAATTCCTTTATCATTTTATTTTTAATTTCTTGAGAGGAACCCCCCCCCCCCAAAAAAAAAAAGAAGAAAAGAAACGCTGCTTTTTACTACAATTATGTTTATTGTCTCAGAAATAACATCTACGAAAGTGATATTTTCTATTTATTTATTTTTGCTCCATTTTATTATTTAAACATGAAACATGCACAGAAATATTTTTGCATAATTTTTTCGCGGAATGAACATGGCGATGGAAAACAACCTTTAAAATTAATACTAATCTTATTAAATTTCTCATTTTCCATAATATTTAAAGTAATTAATAAATATCAGCTTATAAGTAATTAATAACTATCAGCTTATAATTTCCAAAACAAGAGCAACAAATTATTAACTTAAATGTTTGTGAATTAATTTTATCCAATATTTCCTTTAATTAATCTAAATTTTATATTAATGTCGCGCATGATATGCATACTGCACTCATTTTAAACAAAAAAAATTTTCTTTAAAGATTTCTTTTGTTGTTATAAATACGGCAGTTATCATCTGCTAAGGATAATATGCAAATTATCACCTGCTATTTAAGCACTGTTTATTTGAATGTCGAAATGTAATGCTATATGAAAACAAAATATCAATCGATGAAATAAGAATGATCAGTGATTATAAAACAAATTAATTTTTCTTGTAATTATTTGTTTTGTGTAGGATTTGTTATCAATATTTCTCAATTATCATTATTACGCTAAATATTTTCCCTCTATGTAAGATAAATTAGTCGTGTAAAATAATCTCAATAAAACAGATATTCCTGATTCCCCCCAACAAATATTATCCCTTCAATGACTATACCGGCATTAATATGCGATAAATAAAACGAAAAATAATTTATTAACACTGGATCTGTTTCTATTCGTGTATCCTAATTCTGAATTCTTAAGAACTACGATGTACAAAAAGTAATTATTTGCGATCATTGACAATTCTTTATATCATAAGTAACTTCGTAATTTTTTTCGATTCAATGCCAGTAACTGTTATTAAAATAACCTCTTTCTTTTCTTATTAATAATATCTTAACCAGTTAAATGTTTTTGACGAGTATACTCGTCATGGAAAAAGTACAACATTTTGCGTTATGACGAGTTTATTCGTCAAGAGTTATAAGTAGTAAATATAGCTAAATTTTTTGACACAATTTAGATACGCATTTTCCGAAGAGGTCGAAACAGTTAACTGTTTAATTAAATCCATCTTCCAGAATCGTATAATTTTGATCTTAAGAAGTTAAACTTATTTCACGAAAAAAAGTACAAATTTAAATATGTTTTTAGAGTCCCAATTATGCATTACATATATCTGCTCATTTTTATAATAATTTTTTAAAGAATTTGAGATATGATTTAATAGTGTTGGAAAAGATAAAAATTCCAATTTCATATCGAACAATTCTGGTCCTCTATTTTTCAATGTCTATGAAGCTAGTAGAAAGCGAATTCGTCGAAAGCACCAATACTACGTGTATAGAATATGTAAATACCCTTTTCTATTCTCATTCAAAATTATACTACCGCGACATACGCGAATGTGTCCTCGCTCCAGCCAGTGTCTGGTCCATTTTCCATTTTATTCACTCACGTATCTTATTTCACGCCTGTTCTACATCTCATTTCTTAGGCATTTCATAGACTGAAAATGCTCTTTTTTGACGGAAAAGCTTTCATCTTTGGTAGGTAAGGTTTCCGAAGCTCTCTCACCCAAAATGCAGATGGTCTACTAAATTATGCAAATCGCGGTGGAAGATAGGAGAATTTTTTGAGGTTCAGGTATTTCTTTTCCGTTTTATCAAGTGACCATGAGAGGAAGAATGGGTGAATAAAATGAAAATGTGTGAAAAGGGTGTTAGAGGTCAGTTTCCTGGTCATTCACAAATATATGTGCACGATTAAATTTCACATTCTGGTGTTCTTTTATCTCTAAATGCATAGTATTTGAAAAGGGAATAAAAATGCACGTTTACTTTAGTTAGTTCACTTTATTTTTAGTTTATTGGTTGCCATTTAGTTTATCATAGCACTTTGTTTACTTTGCGAACAATTATCATTAATCCATTAGCTATTAGTTCATTTTGATAACCGTTACCACAAGTTCCATTGTTTTTCATAAGTATCATTAGTCGTTTGGTTTACTTTGTAATCCTTAATTTTAAATCTTATACATTTTTAAAACTATAATTATTACAAATCTTTTTAGTAATGAGAAAATTTTAACTTTTTCAGTTTTTTTTTTTTTTACTCATTTTATTTCACATATTTCATACTTGTAAGGATGGTATACTCTATTCGACATTTCATTCTTTTCCAAACCATCGAATTTTTAAAATTTTCTACAAAAAATAATTTGTAAATTCTTATACGAAGAATTAGTAAACTAAGGATTTTATTTCATCTATTATGCCACTCTTATAAATAGAATTTAATTATCAGGAAAGTGCAGTATGTTTTTTACTTTCCTTTCCCATTTTATATTAGATTTACAAACAAATTTACTCGCATAGCGAGTAAAGAGATCTGGATTACATTTTTCCTTTACCACAACATAAACTCCGACTTAAAATATATAAAATTGATTATCGTGAATAATGTGATGATGCTTGCAAAATCGGCAGGTTCAGCATTTTTTTTTTTCACTTTTGCTAGAAATTATAAAAATGTGCGCCAGTTTCTTTATTTTCAAAGAATTCTGGCTGATGGTTCTCTGTGTATTCATTTCCCAAAGTTTATTATTACTTCTATAGGTTCTTGAGATAAAACATAAATTTGATAATATTCAGAATAAACAGTTTCATTGTTTGCCTAGTTCTTACTTTAATCTTTAATTGTTTGTTAAATCAGAATATATATATATATCACACAATGAGATTGTTAAATACCTGAGAAATCTAAAAATTTATGCTCATTCACACAGAATTGAAGGAATTTCGTTTAGAAAAAAGGAAAAATGTTCCAGAATACCTTAATATTTTTTTTCTTCTTTAAAGCCATATTGAAAATAACAGGAATCTTTGATCTGTTCTTAATAAATGTTCAAACAAAATCTATTTACCGAATAAATTAATTTTTTTTCTTATAAAATTTTGAGCATTATGAAATGCATGTGTGAATTTCGTGCATTTTACACCTTTTTAATTTATTAAAAGTAATAATTAGCCGTTGAAATATACAAATAATATATTTAATAAAATGTGTTTCCTGAATATAATCGTTTGATAATAAAATTTGAAATATTTTCCATATTCAGCTCGATTTTTATTTGAGATTTGTCGTAAAAATGTCATTGGCTGGCTGTATCTTACACGTCATCAAAAATGTAATCCAATCAATTTTTTTTAATCACATGAGTCATTGCGCATTCATGTCAATCTTTGTAATTCATTTCGCTTCCAAGAAAATCGTTTGCATTTTCTCATTAAAAAAAAGAGAACAAACAACAAGATAATAAAATTTTTTCGCGGGAAAAAAAAAGCAGAAAAAGCAAAAAAGAGAAAAATGACACAAGATGGATCGCCTGTAGTTTATCTCGTACGTCAATCGGCAAAAGTGCTCTCTTTTCTTAACTGTTGAGCATTGCTGACTTCCGTTGTCAAATACTTGTCGTGTTTGCCGCAGAAGAATTCGTTGGTTTTTGCCTTAGATTGGAGCACTGCTCCGATCTTTTTGAATTAACGGGCAATTTTATCTTGAAATTTTACCCAGGAAAAGAATATCTTATTTTGTTACATGCACAGTTAATGAACTTTTTTTTTAAGTTTAAAAATATTTTAAGGAAGAAATATAGCTTTTTTTTTTTTACTTATGGTGGAACATGGTGGCTGAAATCTCAGTTTGTTACTTTTCTTCTCGAATAATGCTAGACTATAGAATAATTTTTTTCAATATGCATATGCATACTATTGAGAGTTGTAAATGTTTAAAATAACGAAGAACACTGCATTATATGAAATTAAGCAAAGTGAGATTGATTAAACAATCCTGATGGAAAATATGAAATTATGATTATTATGATTATAAGAAATTAAAGTGTTATTTCAATAACCGGTTCTCCTTCTGTTATTTCAGAATTATCATCCATAAATGAAATGGGACTTATATAGTTTTGCTTTTTTCTAAATTGCATCATAATTAATCATCATCATAATCAAGTCATAATAATTATGAATCCAACTATGAATTAGTCGTCTTTCTACCTTTATTGAAGAAAAACTTTGATAAGATTTAAAACTTTATCATCTTATATCAAGATTAATATTTCTTGGCTATTTTATCTTTAATATGTTAAGCGTTTCAATTATAGGTGGTTCGTAATTATTTATATTATTTTTTCTCATATAGTAATGTTGAGTTTAAATACTCGTTTTGAGTTTCGAATTCGACAACTATATTTTAAGATCAAGATTTTATACTTTAAATTGCATATAATATAAGTTGTTTTATGAATTGTATTTAAAAAAAATTAAATTATTATTATAATAAACTAGTTTTAAATTTTCGTCGTCACAACTTTTAAAATTTTAGTCATGACCTTAAAGGAGTCGTGCAGGATAATTTTAGAGAGGAAATTTGTTCATAGGGCCTTTTCGTGTCAGATCCTTCAACAGTTCTAAGAAGGAAGAATAATTTTTAAAAAAGAAACTTAAATCTTTGAAACTTTTTAAATAACTATTTTAATTTATTTTCCTAGTATTATAAGTATATCTTCTTTTAAATTTTAGATGCTGCGATTTTTTTCTTCTTCCCCCATCTCGAAAGAGGTCGCAAATGGAAAAGTTTTTAAATATTGATATGACAATGTGGTTAGCCTACAGTTTAAATATAAATAAGAAAATTTTGTTTTAATTAACCATGATAAAAATAATTTAATTGGTATTTTGCCAATTTTAATGTTTTTCTTTTAGACTCTTCAATAATTCTAAGAATGATATTTTTTTATAAACTTCCTCGAAATTTTGTAAATAATTTTTAATCGAATTATTTTTTATCATAATTTAATTTTTGATTTTCTTATTATCTGTTATCTTAGAGGTTGCCCCTCCCACCCCTTCTTCTTTTTCTTACACATCTTTAAAGAAATCGCAAACTGAAATTTTTTTAAAATCCTGATATAAATGTATTTAACTAAGCACTTAAAAAATAAATAAATAATGTAGCAATAATTAATGATAAAAATTATTTGTTATTTAGTAAAATTTAATGAATTACATCAGAGATGATATACTTAATTATGTTTGCTTGCAAATGTTAAGAAATTTGTAAAATTCTGAATGTTATCTCAGAAAAGATACTTTTACGTGACTCTACTTGCATTTGCAACTTGTGAGTTTTTCAGTTCCAGCTACAGTCAGATTCAAATTAGAAAGGAATGTAGCATTCGAGTGAACCAGTCCAACATGTAGGAGGCGATGAAAAAAAAATGCGCCATCGTTGCAAGATTTTAATGAATAAACAAAGCCGAACCGTTCGAAAGCAAAAAACAAATAAGTAGCCTATATATTGACGAAATTCGGAGCACAAAAGGCTGTGAGTGCTTTTGCTACGGACCAACTAACTTGTTTGTTCGGGTTCAGTCAAGGGATAACAGCTGTCTTTTTTCCAGGCGGCTAAACGGATGATTGGCAGTCTTTTTGCAGCTCGGTGGCATGGGTAGGCCAGCCGTGCCCCCTTTTTGGCTCCTTGCCCAACACTTGCTGCCGTCGTCGTCGGTTTCCGGACTGTAACCACCCGAAATCTCACGCCGAGCTTGACTTCTATAAACAACCCTTTCTTTCATAAAGACTCGGCACTTTTGTTTTTATTATCATTCCCGGTCGCACTCTTATTTTTTTAAGGGCCAGTCGAGCGTGTTTTTATGCGAGAGCGCGCACTTACTGTCGAACTTGGAAGCATAACGGATGTCTCATTTACGAACATTTTAATCGATAGAAATGGCTTTTATATAAAATAAATACTGGAAGGCACTTCTTATTTCATTACGATTCTTAAGCATTTACATATGAGAAAAGGCTTGTTCGCATAAAACATCAGTCGAGTAATTATTTATACGATTATAAACTTTCAAACTGCGTATACCGCTATTTTGATGGGCTAGAAGTTTATCTATTTTCTGCTATACAATGCGATTTTCTAAGATTAATGTGCTTATTCTTTATAATTAAAATTTTAAATAATTTCATGCTAATTATAATAATTAATTTTTAACTTATTTCAGGTCTCAAATAATAACAGTTTTCATCGTTTTATAAATATTTAAGTCTTTTTACAAATGTTGAATCTAAAAAATGATTTTTTTTTGCAGTTAACACTTATTAAGTATGAAGTTTTTATATAAATACTTAAAATATTTAAATTTTTGTATGTCTCACATGTATTCAGTCATATTCTGATGTTTTGAGCTACACTTTTAATTATATGCTAGCATATGTTACCAACATTATGAAACAATATGAAAAAACAGAAAATTTAAAAACAATAAATTAATACTGACATTAAAATGACCAAGGAAATCGATTTCATTAATATTAAACACACGCAATGACTGTACATTTGCCACATTTTAATTATCATATGTCTTTTCTGTTTCGAGTGCACGTATTATTATTTTCTTAATTTATATTTCCCTATATGAATATACACACAAAATTATTTCAATTTTCAGAAAATATAGAATTTCTAAATTTTGCTGCCAATTTTCTTCCGGCTAAAACTAAATACCAATTTTATACTAAGAAAAAAAAAGTAAGCCTTATTTGCAATCATTTACTCTTCTCTAACTTTCGGGTTGCCACTTTGCATTGAATAAAAATATAAAAAAATTTTCGAAAATAATTTGTCGCTCTGTTCAATGAAAATGTTAAATATATTTATATGTACATTATCATGAGACTAATTAAAAATAATTTTCAAAAATATCTGAAAAAATTCGTAAATAAAACATAGAACCGATATATTTTTTTTAAATTTTAAAATTCTTGAAAATAATGATATTTTTAGATATAATTTTCTGAAGAAAGTTTCAGAAAAATTTTTTTGGCGAAAATGTAATAAGAAGTGACATTAAAATCAAACTGGCTTTATTAACTGATAATTTTGTTTTTATTTTTATTTGACGTTGAAATATTATTTCCAAAATTATCAACAGGAAATATCAACATTATGACATTAAAAAATAGTAGTGATTAACCACGAAAGAAAATTATAACTTAATATATTCTTATAGAAATTTTAAGAATTTCATTTACAAATTAAGTAATTGCATCGTCTCAATTAAAAATTATTTTTAATAAGCAGAATTATTATTTACCATAAGCCATTAGTGACTCTCTTACATGATAACATACAAGCAAATCGAAGTACATTCTCAATTTTTAGTATTGCACTTACTGTTCTGATGGCTCATTTTTGACTCTTCCTATCGCTTCTGTGATCTGTGAAAAGAATAACAACTTCCTCTCCGCTTTCCTGCAAAGTAGAAAATACACACTAAAACGGTACCGCTGGTGATTTTTCAAATGGGGAACAAGACAGTTAGGAATGAGAAAACTCTGAGCTTGTGCTTTGTGAATGAAAATATTGTAAAGCAGACAAGTAAAATATTGCAATTGAAGCACGACGTGAAATTTATAAGATTATGTGAGGGTTTTTGTATTTGTTTCAAACTCATTTTCTGTAGGTTTCTCAAATCACACACATGTGTATTAACTTTCCCAGACCACACACCAAGCGAGCTCAATATAATATTTTAATTTCAATTTAGTTTTTTAAAAAATTAAACATTTCCCGAAAATATACTGATTGAAATATTTTTTTAAGTAGCAGTTGTTAATTATTTTATCAAATGAGCTGAAATATGCCTTTGTTGCAATGAACTTCATGATATTCTGATAATTATAAAGTATTTCTGTTGATACTACTTTCAACCTAGCGGCCATAGGAAGCTGCCTAATCTATCTAATCGGAAATTCGCCATTGCGGATTTAGGCATTAATTTTATACAATTCACAAGAAAGATATGCCTGGTTCGTTTGGTTGAACTAAAGTTAACAAAATTATAAATATGCCAAGTATCTGTAGTGCGGCGAAGTTAAAAAATTAAAAAAGAAAAACTTGTTTCAGACCATTAAAAAAATTTGTATATTATAATATTTTATTAAAAAATAGTTTTTAAGTTAAAAATATTAGGCACGAAAGGATTTTAATGTGTAACAACATTGTATATATCAATTTGTCTAATATAAATTCAAAAGAGCAATACCTCACAGTTGTATAATTAACGCCTTTATAAGTAAGCAGCTTGACAGTTAAAATGGCTACCAACCTTCAGTGCAAGCAACAAATCTTAAAAAAATACTTTAAAAAAAAACTTCGAAGGATTTGCCGTCCGAAATTCTGTCTGATTCGCGTATTGCTAAATCTGAAAATGAAAACTGCTATGCCTTTATAAATTAATGTGAAAATTGTTATGACATACAATCTATACCGTGCATTTTATCGGCTATATCCAACTAAGCTAATAAATTAGCTAGTAAAGTGCCTCTATATCAGGATAATCCATCTTTGCTCTTGAGACTCAGTGTGCCACTGTAAAAATGACATTAAATTTTAAATTGAAATTTATGGACCCTTTTTATATAAAAATCCCTCCTCCCACAAAAAAGCAATTACAATAATGTCTGTAAAGATTGTTGAACTCTATGACAGGTTTAATATATTAAATTAAAATATTTCCTTAATTTTATACTGTGTTTTTAGTGGAGGTTACATACTACATAATATAATTTTTTTTTAAACTGTGGAAAGGGGGGGGGACGAGCCTTTACTTAAAATATTACTGTAAAATGACTGTACTTTTATCTTTTAAAATGAATTTATTTTAATTGATCAGTAATGTGATATATTTTATCCAATTTGAAATCAAATACGAGCCGTTCATTTTGATATATAATTGTTTTCGAAAGACAATTGGTTCAATATAAATTGTCGTATTGTATAAGCACTCTATTACGCATCAGATTAAAAATGTTTCACTAATATGTTTGAAACAACATTCTCAGATTCAATTTACAAAAGCGAATTTCAAACGCTAGTTGGTTTCGGATTTTCAAACAGCGACCAATTAGTACATAGTTTACGTGGGTGAAAAGATTGAAAAGCATCGTTTTAAGTAATAGTCGAACGTTCAATTATTCATTATTTTAGGTCGTTCCGATTCCCAAAAAACCTTGGCGAAAATAAATTTCACAATCAGTGATATAAATTGGCGTGAAAAGATTGCATCTGTTTCAGAATTGAAATTGGAAGACCTATATCATCTACGATATCAAATTAGATTTGAATGTCGATTAATTAAAAATATTCTCAAATTCCAGAAAGGCTAGAAAATACAGAAAGACCTGTTGCGACATATATTATAAATATTTATTTAAAAGTAACTCATGAATAGTTATTTAATAATTATAAATATTATTTTGTAAACAGTTGTTAATTCATATTGGCAATAGTGATATGTTATTGAATTTTTGAGTTTGTTGTTTAAAAAGATACTAGGGTTTGAATAAAAATAAGCTGATGTTAATTTGTATAATTATTTATTACGTAGTATGATTTCGTTTAATAGTAAGTTTATCTGCATTCCATTTTTGTTGACATACGAAGGCAACAAGCCGAGTAAAAAGCTTGTTTATTAATTAGCAGTTTTGATCATTTTTTAGCAAAGTTATGATAAAGATAAATGAAATAATTCTTGATCATTCTATGATGTTTCGGATTAGTGATGGAAATATATTTTATTATTATTATTATTTTTTTCATTTTGAAGGAAGAAATTTTTTAAAAAAAAAATTGAATCTTCGATATCGCAAATTTCGAGTTATCATGTGAGAACATTATTATTTTTTAAGTCATTATTTGTCTTAATTAATTTAAGTCATTAACCAGTTGAAACCGGTTTAAGAGAGCTCCAAAGAGAACTCCAAAACTTCTTTGTCAGCCAAGGGAAAAGAAAAAAAAGGAGAAAAAAAATTAAAATGAGAATTGTCATTTATGCTTCATTCATTGCCTACGCGATTTCGAGCTTCAAAACTCCCTAACCAAAACAACATCATGTTCTCACAAAAAGGAATGCCACGTTTGGAAGCTGAATAACGAGCGTTTCCGTAGCAATGCAATTTCCAAATGATAAACTATTTACCAATAAATTTTTAAACATATTAATTTATATAAAATTTTTATAAAGACAATATTTTTGTAAACGCAAACTGTTATACTCTAATTTCTGAGATCATAAAACAGTTTCATAATGGATTAATCTTAGAACAGGTGTCAAATCCTTCAATGTTTCCCACTTAAGAATGAATGAAGTGATATTTCCCCATTGGTGGATAGAGAAAATACTTTTATCAAAACTGTTATTAAACGCGAGTGAAGTTTTTTTTGAACATATTATAAAAAGTAAATTATTTAATTTCCTCCGAAAAAAAATTACATTCCATTAAAATAACAGCTATGATGTCATAGTTCTACGTCAACCTTTTAAAAACGCATCTGCTGTCAAAGAAGCATCCGTAATAATAAAGCAATACTGGTAAAAGCAGGTCAACCTTTTAAAAACGCATCTGCTTTCAAAGAAGCATCCGTAATAATAATGCAATACTGGTAAAAGTAGGTAAAAAAAAATATATGCGATTAAGAGATGATGAAAATTGCCATTTATACGTTATTCATTGCCTACGAAATTTCAAGCTTCAATATTCATTGCCTACGCGATTTCGAGCTTCAAAACCTCCTAACCAAAACAACATCATATTCTCACATGATAAAAAAAAAAAAAAAAAAAACTTTCAAAAAAGATTAGGAATCTCAATGCATGATGGAATGTGCTATGTGGAAGCATGATCAATCCGAGAAATATGTCATTATGGTCTTACACTCAATTTTATTTGGGAAGTTAATTTTAATATTTCGAGTTTTTTTTACTCTAAAAATTAAGATGTAACTTTTTTTAATGGAATATCAAAAAATATACTAAACGTGACATCTCAAGTAGTTATATTTTGTATATTCTTTTAAAGGTAAATGAAAAATTAATTAATTAAATATGCTTTAGAATTCTATTTTTTTTATTTCATACCACTTCGATTTTTACATAGGAATCAGATTAGAAAAATTAAAGAAAGTAAATAAAAGAACGAAAGCGACTGAATCCAGGTAGCATTTTTGTTTTTAGTGTAGATTCGATATATTTATAGTAATTGGATAGAACATAAATTCTTCAAGAATTTCTTTACTGAATTACAGACAAATTCGTAAAAAGGATCGATGGAATTTAGATCATTAAATGTAAATTAAAATTATTGAAGAGAATTATTTTTTTAAATTTTTAATACTGGGCTTACTAGTTATGATGCTATTACTAGAGTGACAGCTGATCAATATTAATTAAATACTAATTTTGAAATGAAAAGTTTCTCAAGATCTAGCATATAAAAGGATCTGATATTCCTTAACTGCTATATGTGCTGTAAATGTAAATTGCATTACAATTTTGGCAGCAAAATGGAATTCCACAAATCAGAATGTTTCATTATATGTATGTAAGCATTATTTTATTTGAAGCAGAATGCAGTTTCGAAGACAGAAAGACTCATTGAAGTTTTAAAGTTTGCTTTAATCCATCCCGGGAAGGCATAATTTATTTGCAAGAAGGCGCGGACAAGGTATGTCCACTCACAGCAACAGATTAATCAAAAAGTGGCGTAAAAAGAGGGGAAAACAAATTATATATACTTATATATAATTATATCCACCTGTCTTATATACTGAGATGTTTTAATAGGGATTTCCATGGCATGTCAATCAAAAAGCAAGGGAAACACAGGGATCTTTTAGATGAATTTGCAAAGTCAGCGGTATTTTGTCCCTTCAAGCAAAGCATGTGAAAGTTTCGGCGTTTAGCCGAATCAGCAATTTTATAAAGCTTCTCTTGAATTAATTAAGTAGAGAAGGTGGAATTGGATCAGGAAATCAGAGAATGAAATTACTATGGGCTAAATTAAGATAAAACCTTGGAAATTAATTTGGATTAAATTAAGAGTTTAAAATATTATTACATGCATATATATATATATATATATATATATATATATAAAGAACGGAAAAGCAATTCATTTTTGTCAAGAATCTTAGAATCGTGCATTCTTTCACCAGACCATAAAAAGATACCACAAAGAATCCAGTTTTCTTGAAGTCCCGGCAATAATGTCCTTTCCTGTGTCACGCCTGTCCGTCTGTCAACGCGTTACAAAACCTTTGCAGATGCTGAGCAAACTCTCACGTCAGAATCGCGTGAATGTTCTGAGATTCCGACCGGTATTAAGTTATCTTACGTCGGATTACAGTCAA
>JAPMOR010077256.1:0-17149 GCA_026543865.1 Argiope aurantia
CGGTAAGCTAATATTTATTGTAATATTTTTCTTGTTCAAGTTCTCTGATTATTGCAGTAATAAGCTTGATTTTGTGATGCAAGATATTTTATTTATGTATACAATTATTTGTGCACTAAGTTAGTAATTATTTTAGAGACAAAAATTTTTTGTATATAATTTTAATGAATCTGAATTAAAGAAAGATATTTAATTTTAATAATGTAGTAAAGCGCTGTTTATTACCCTTTTTCAAGGGGCTGAAATATTTTTTTAATGAAATGATGTGTGATCGAAATTAATTAAATCGAATTTATTGTGTTATGCTAATAATGCAATTTCATTTATAAATAATAATTTTAAAATTTTTAAGTTAGTATGTTATCAAAAACAATAATTAAATCTTTAAATTAAAAATTAATCACAAAAGTAAGTGAATCTTTCCATTATTGCTTATCTTTATTACTTGTATATTGTATATTTTATGTGATTTTTATATGCATATAAATAGGCATCTACTTAAAAAAATTCTGTAATCGTCTTCTGTGTTGCTGATTGTCTATAAGTATTAAAAGTAGCAGGAATCGATTTAAATTCATTGAGCATTTTAACAAAGAAACTTGAAGCTTTCCGATTCTGCTGCATCTTTGAAGAAAAGTGAAAATTAAATTCTTCAGCATTGGTTAAACTAATACTAGATGAACAATTTCCCATTTAATTCATCAACTTTGAATAATTCCGATGTCGTCATATCGGTATTGCAGTTCTCATACTCCTCAAATGTTATCTCTGCTTTTGGAAAGTCTAGTCTTCAGAAACTGAAAAAGATACAATCGAAGCGTTTCGTCCATTGTATATTATCAATGAAATATTTATTACTTACAATGATTACGAATGAAGCGGTTATGTGATGAAACAACCAATAAATGGTGCTTTGCCGTCATTTTCATAGAAACTCATTTATGTATTTCATGTTAAAAAGAAGAAATTAATTTCTTCAGGATTGGTTCAAATAATTAGGTTCGTAATTTTTAAAATTTATTTATCATTCAATTGCACCAGTAAAGTTTTTCTTTTTGCGTAATGACACAGATTAAATATGCAGCAAATCAACAATTTCTTTGTCAGTGAATTAGTATATCTATATTTTAATTATTTTGGAATGAGATTTTCTTGTTACCCTTAGTAAACGTTTCAGTTAATTAAAACTCGCCAAAAATCAGCAAAATATGTCAGTTACTACATTTGGCAATTTTTCTCTTTAAAAAATTTTCAGTTTGGCGATTGTCTTATTCTTTAGTTTCTGTAGTTCGAATTCTCATTAACTGCTTAACTGTTTTGCCCGAGTGCCATACGTGCATCGATTTATCGAATTTTGATGGTTGTAAGCAAAAAATGAACCGTTCATAACGATTGTAATTCAATATTAAAATTACTTCGAATACGTATATAAGTCAAGTATTCAATGGGTTTCCATTTGTATCAAAATAAGAAAATATTTCCAAAATAGGTGTCATCTTATTAGATGGTAAAGAAAATAAAACAGTTAAGTTGTTAAAGAATTCGAACTACCAGAAACCAGCTATCACTCCTTTGGATTTTAATTGTTTTTAAACTATCGCGAATAATGTGTAATTTGTTAAGCAAAACTAAACTAGTTGCAGAAAAATATAATATAGGTTTTTGTGTAGTGCTATAATTTTGGAACGATGAGTATTTGAATTCCTTGTGATCTTGCTTGTATCGTAAAAAAATCGTATAGGAGATCTTATTTGAAAATTATGACCATCTGATCAAATATGAAAGGTTTTGTTTATTGATTTTTGATCGATAGATATATATGGTAATTCTTAATTTTATTGATGCTTTTCTTTAAAATTCGTATGGAACTTGGAAATATTTGAACTCGGAGTCGATAAGTAGTGCGTAAAAGGCGCAAAAATTAACTTGTAATTTTCTTTTTTCTATATAATTATTTGAAGTAAATCTAGTTTTGAGATAGGATGAATTTAATGTACAAAATATCCAAATCCAGTGTTCAAATTTGAACGAGTATAATTTCCAGTATGCATTTCAAAGACGTCATATATGTGGTATCCTTGTTCCGCTGACCATCAGGTGGCACTGCATCTACCTTCTATCTACCAGCTGACGTCACACGGACATGAGCTTGAGCGAGCGAAAGTGAAACATTGGACTTGGTGTTTGTGTGTGACGTAACTAAATGTCTGAATTTCTGCGATGTTAACTAACTTGATGTAAATGGGCAGCAACCGCCCTTCTAACTTTTTACTTCTTTCCTTCTTAATTTTATGTCGTACCATCTTTGTTTGTTTGTCTTCCATTAAATTATGAAATGTACAACTTGACTATTTCATTCGCCTTGGAACTCAGATGGTAGCTAGGCTTCCATCCTACATATATACTGTATTTTAATGAACTACAGGCTTATTCCAGTTATGCTAAAATGTCATCGACGATCGTTTTATCAGCGAATATCACAAATATTTTTCTATTCTGATTATAGTCCAACAGCTTATTTGTAAGCGGTTATAATATATATATACTTCTAATTGGAAAAATGATTTAAATAACAAAGAAATATATTCTATGAAGTTAAATCCAATAAAAATACTGCTAAAAAATGAGAAAATCTGAATGTTTTATGTGGTCTTTTAATTATTTAAATTATACAATAGTATATTATATATTTCAATATTAGTTGACTTTAGATTACTTAAATGGTTTCTGCCTATAAGATCTGCTAGTAATTGGAGGTTTCTTGATACAAACCATCTTTGATTCAACTAATAATAATTGAAATCAAAAATTTATAATTAATTATGTTTTAGTCATTGAGTGCTTGGTTTAGTCGTGGAATGCTTTTTTACTTTAAAATATTAAGAATATTTTTCTAAATATGGTAGAAGTAGGACCAGGAAACTAAAAAAAATTTAATCTCTTTCCTCCCTTAGCATTTACATTTATTGATGATTCAAACATCATAAAAAATATCATTCTTTACATCATTTAAATTATACAGTCAAACCACGATTCAAGTATAAACGTCCTTTATATAGTTTAATGAGATTGTTATATAAATCTGTTGAATGAAAAAGTTTACAGTTCGATGAAATTATAAATGAATCAACAATTAAGGGGAATAGAAAATTAATTTATTTCAAAGCTGAATGAATTTTTATTCAGCTTTTTTTAAAACTTCTATTTTGCTAAACGAAGATATTCGATCCCATTAATAATTATAATGACATTTGAATTTCCTGACCAAAAGTATGAAGTGTAATTTCTATTGTACTTGAGTCAAGCAACTTATTGAAATGATTTAAGTACAGAATGTTGGATTTGTATTCTTTATAAATTCGATGCAAGATCGAAAAGTTTTGAATAGATTACTCTCGAGGAAAAATTATTTTTAGAAAAAAAAATAATAAAAAAAATAATTATGAATGAGTCCTTTTATTTCTTGCATTGAAATAACCCAAATTCGTGGATTAAGTAAAAGAATATTAGGTATTTAAACCCGCATTAAAGTAGCAGTTTCCTTTGAAAGATATTATATGAGTGCATAGAACTATAACGGGTGTCAATTCCGCTTTTCTATGGATGGAAATTATGTCCAAAATAAAATGGAGCATATAATTAAAAATTTAAATTCATAGATCAGGATGTAATATTCAAACTGGTTTCAATTTCAAAATCAATTTCTTGTAATATTATTTGTAATTTCTTGTAATTCCAAAACTACTTTACTACTTTTTAATGGTTGAGTTGTATATTAACTACAACTATTTTATGAAAAATATTACATTAAAAATAATTGAAATATAGATTAAAGATTTTGATTTTATTATAATTAAAAGATTTTTTGGAACTAATAAGACACTGCAATTTTATTTTTAATGGGAAAACGAACAGAAAATATGTATTCTTTTGCAATTTTTAATTGTCAGAATGCGCTTTAAAAAATCGTCTGAAATCTTACTTACCGAAATCGTCTGCATTCTTTGTTTAAAAATCTTTTGCAATGGAATTCTTCGCAGTTCTCATAATTCTTTTGGTGCTCTAACGGTTAGTTCTCTTGATAATTTGTTGTATCGGCAATTGTGCAAGAATGGATGTCTGGTGAATGGGATAGTATTTAAGTATTTTGAATCTGCAGAATGGATGAAGTGTGAGGAGTGGAAAATATATTTTTTCGAGTTTATGAAGTTAGGAAAGGATGTTTGTATGCACTGTTCCTGTTATCCACACAGTCCTTATCTTAAAGGTGCTAGCGAAGCTACTAGGTTCCCGCTCCCGCCGCTAGCGATGCCGTAGGATGTTTTTCTAAGTTAAAAAAATTCTGCCCGGTGTTTTCTTCAGATGCCGACAGGCATCGCACGCTCTAAATTTTGTTCTTTACACAGCAGACCGGCGCAGCCGGTTTGTAAAACTTCTTCAAAATTGTTAAGATAAGCAGCGATAGCGATTTCAAAGGTAAAAAAAAATATCATGTACAGATTAAATAAATCTCAGATTAAAATAAAAATTTCAATATTTGTCACTAAATATCATAATTTTAATGCATAAAGTGGTAACCACAACTGTTTCACAAAAGTGTTTTTGTCCGCCATCTTTATTGGCGACTAAACTTCACTTTTATCTTTTTTAATTCTATACCAATGACATCTAAAATTTTTTCATTTTCTTTAATAGTATTGTAAATTTTATTACCTAAAATATCATTCCGTTTTATTTGGTTAAGTTATGACTTATGTAAAAATATGTGCAATACAATTTCTGTTATATGAGCAAGCGAGAAGTTGTCATGAAAGACAACTTCTAGACAATATTCAATTTTTTACATCTTTTTAAAATCGTTGTTAAGTCCCTGAGTAGGGAGAGAAACACTCGGAAATGCAAAATAGGAAAAAGCTGCTCCTGTAGCATCAAATACCACCAAAAGAAGTATTTCCTTTAAATTTATCTGACCCTACATTTATTTTAGCAATCTTCACGCAAAGCGGGACTCCCCCCCCCCCCCCCGAGGTGTCTGGGAAAGTTTATACTGCCAATTTTATTTTCTGAAGTTTGAGTACAATTGAATTGTTCTGAAAATAATTTAATTATAAAATTGTTTTAAGAGCACGAATATACTAATTTATTGAATATATTGTACTTCTTTCATAATCTCATTTTAATGAGTAATACTTGGAGAAATTTAAAGGTGCTATATAAATTAATAGAAAAGTGAGAAAAACGGTATTATGATTCCGTCAATTGTGATTTATCAAAAGAATTCCCTGATTAATTTTAGAATGTTGAAAATTTAATTCAGGATAAACTATTTGTTAAATTTTTGCTTTCTTGAGTTTAACTATTATTTCGCTTACTTTACTGTTTTCTCTTGCTCTCTAGATTTACACATTTGTTACGTATCGATCAACGGTAAAAATTTCTAAAGTAAAATCGTCAGAAGAATACTTCCAATTTTTTTATTCTCAGAATATGGTCACTCTGTTTATACGCATTACTGATTATGACTTAGAAGCTGTCAGAGAAAGTATGATCGAGAAGCAGATGTGAACTTTTCCTCTTTGGGAAAGGAAATATATATAATGATGTGTATATTTTGGACTCGAAAATTTCCATGTGTGCCTGAACAGATGGAAATTGTTATCTTGCGTTCATTTAGAAATCTCGGATGTGGTTTTATGTAGTCTTTCGTATGAATATTGAATAAACTTTTGTGCTGATGTTAGCGGGAGCCCATGGTTTATAACAATTCATGCTGGAAAATCTGACTTCATATGTTTTTCTTGTTAGGGAGGGAAAAAAAAAAACAAAAAAAACCCCGAGGAAATCGGACATTTGCACAGCATCGTGCTTCTAAAATAATTGTTAATGAGATGTAGCTGGGATATGTAGATTCCATAAAGGAACATTGACCTGCAGTTCGGGACAAATTATTTTTTTGCGTCTGTGGATTAATTTACTTTCAATATACTAGTAGTAGAAAGCAAGGGAGAAGGTTCTTTTTAAGTGAAACTTCTAGGATAAAAGTTGTTCATGAATAATTTTTTTCAACTGAGTTGTATTAAAAATTTTTTTAAACAACTTGAGAATGCGTATGGATTATACTGTTCAAGCAAAACTCTTCGTTAAATTTGTATTAGAAAGAATTTTGCTTTCGTCAGCGATAACATCCAAGTAACACAACACGCCGAGTCGATTTTATTTTATCAGTTTGTGCATTCTTGTTAGCGAACTTATCGATGTAATCGTCAAAAAATTCGAAGAGATTTTGACGAATCTTTACCTTTAGTATGTCTCGGATGTCTATTGTCGGTTCGAGATATCTCAGATGTCTGTCTGTCTGTCTATGACAAAGATGATTGAAACGCTTGTCAGATATCTGTTGGTCTATGACAAAGAAAACTCAAACGCTCCGAGCTATAAGGATGAAATTTGATATTTGAACTTTAAACCAAATATGTAAATTTCTATCAAATTTTGAGAAAAATCTATTCAGAGGAAATCTGTCTGTCCGTTGTTCGAATATAATTTAAAGATATTTTCATAATGAAAAGAGCTAGATGGATTTAATATCAATGGTGCAGTGACTTATCAAATTTGGAATCGAATTTAACAAGAGGTCGATCGTCTGTCGATTTGTAATTTCAGAAATATATAAAGGCAACAATTCATCGCCATGACTCAAATAAAATTTGGCATGTGATTTGTGACTTCCATCGCAGTTCTTTGGCAAATTTTGGTTTCATTCGGTTTTGGCGTAAAATGCATTTATTAGAGAGTACACGAGAAAGGTTTTGGAGATCTTTCACGTTGTTCCATTCCAGCTGCGTGCTTTTATCTGCTAATGTAATCCAAACGAAGTGGCGCACCCCCTCGAACTTTGCATTTATCTAAATGCGACTACATTCTTTAACTCCATTTTTCCCTCAAAAAAAAGTGAATCTATCGGCTAGAGATTCATTTGTATTTAACAACTGGGGTAAAGACTGCTTTCATGTCGCATTCATATGTAGTCTATATATCTGATGAATATGAAATTAGAGTATGAAATTACGTGCTAGTGAATTAATATAAGAAGAGCAGTATGCAAAAGATTTTCAGAAATAAGCTAATTAAAAGATCAAATTTCCCTGACTCCATTCTAAAAATTCTAGAACTGTGGTATGGTTATTGGGCATAGTCCAAAATCTATGCAAATATAGACAATTTCGACAAATATTTAATTTTATTTTTAATTTCATTAAAGCAAGATGTAATGTAACAAATAATTTGCTATTGCTTTCCGTATTTTTTCCTGTGGTCTTCGATCTCTTCTAGCACAAAGCTGTTATGTAACATATTTATGAAAATGATCGCTTCTGGATGAAATAAATATAGTAGAAGCATTGTTATTTTATACTATTTGGCCATTCCTTCACAATTGCATACCCTCCAAGAGCTATGGAATTTCCAAAGTTGCTACGGAATTGATATGAAAACTACCGAGTTTCGAATATGTAGTGGAAAAACTATAAAAAAATTACCCTCGAATTCTACCCCCCGAATTCTACCTCTCATCAATGCTGGTGATTTAGGAAAAAAAAACTTTTTTTTTTGGAGGCACTCTTCATTACAAAATATGTATGTCAGTTTATTATGATGTTAAGCTGAGCGATGGTTACTTTAAAAAAAGGTCCAAGTGCTTATTTTATTTAAAAAAATTTAATATCTGACAAATAGTGTTAATTTGTTTGATCAAATAAACCTTCGCGTGATTTTAATAAATGGCTGTTAAATAATTGAGTAATGTTTTAATTAAAATTCTTCGAAAATATCTATTCTTCAATATTTTATGGATATGTTTGTAAGAAGTACTACGGATGCCTGGATAACTAATGTAGGAAGATATATAATTGTCCTCAGTCAGTGTATATTTAAAAGTTAAATGGGAGAATTTTTCTGAAACTTTTCAAAAATTTAGACTTTATTTATCTTTAACATAACTTATGAATTAGCAAGTAAAAAACGGAACTGTCGGAGTATTAAAGTTCAGTGCGATTCTTCAATTTCCGTTTGAAGGAATCATTCAATTGATTGTCCTTGGTAGTTCCAATAAATGTTCAGTAAAAATGTTCAATTTGTTTTTTAAATGGCATTATTTATCTCAATTTTCTTTTTTCAAATTTAATTTTCTATGACATGAAAAATTTTCTAATTAGTAAAATTCTTAACACATAACACTTACATGTATACGATTTCATCGCAATAAGGATTGTTTCTGCATATACGATGGTGTGTTTAGGTATTTTATGACCAATTATAGTGCATTTTATCTGGCCTCTTCTTTTAATAAAATTATTGATTTCACATTTCAATTCCTTTTCAATTATTTATTTTAATTAAATATTTTAACTTTATGAATATGCATGTATTTATTAATAATGATTCTAGACTTCCCAGCTTCTATGTAAATTGTTGAAAAATATTCTAATAACAAAATTAACTTCATGATGCATGCAAGAACCTGAACAATTATACTTGATAAATATTAATATTTTATACTGATTTTTTTTAACTCTAGCAACTAGAAAAGAATCTTAATCACCACACCTTGCAGCCCCCTATCTATCTGGTGGCCCTAGGTATCTGCTTACTTAGAAATCTGTCATTGGCAGTATTCCCGATTTTTTTTAGATTTTTCATTTTTTTTTGAAAAAAAAATTCATTGTATTAGATTACCTGACGATTAAATTCAACTGAGGGTTGGCTTCAGAAGGAATGTGAGGTATATTGGCTAAAATAACAAAATGACGTAAATTAAAATTAAGTTTGCTCAGAACTTTTTTCCTTTTACACAGAAAAAAAAAGAAAATGAAAAGCTAAAGAGTAAACCAAACGTAGGGGGGGGGATAACTATGAATGGAAAAACTAAAAATAAATAATATCAAAAGAAGAGACGTTCAAGAAGTTTCTAAGATATAAAAAATTTTAAAACCTTGGGGTGAAAAAAATACCCAGAAATACTAAAACCAATTCTTCTAAATAAGTTGCAATATGATTGGCAAAATCATATGATTTGAATATCCTTATTAACTGTGGGAGAGATGGCATACCGGGACGAGGGACGATCTAAATGCTTTCTTTTTTTTCGGGAGCAAATCAGAGCACTGTGCTTTATTTATTTGATTTACAAGGATAGTGTACTCAAATGCATTATAATTAAAGTGAACTTTCTGTCAAATTTCAGAATATTTCTCTCGTGATTTATTTCGAATTTGTTTGCAGATTTGTGAAATCCATTTTTCATTTCGTTGGCTAACCGACTCACGAGTCAACAGTTCTCAGTAATGTAAGATAAAGGGGAGGGGGAAAGAGCCCCCTTTTACAAGAAATGTCAATGTCGTCATTCCCTGCACCTGCAAAAATGTGTAACATGGACCCCACTCTTGACCTTAGACCCAGGGGATGACATGTTTTGGTAGAGATTTCTGAGCATTTTCGTGGAAGGGTCTTGTAATTCGACAACTGGGAAAAAGAGGGTTAAAGTAAGCTGACCCTCCTAAATTTATGATGTCGTGTCCGCGTTGTCACGGAAAGAGGGGTGCAGAAGCTTCTGAGGGTAGTATCCCTGACCACCCAAGGTCAGAAATCTGACTTCCAGCTCGTATGAAGATGACACTCGCACATTCCCTTTCATCACCCCTTTTTACGGAAATGGGGCATTTGTGCTCAATAAATTATTCCCTACCCCTGTTGCATTGTAGGTTTACTGGGATTTGGACCTTTGGCAAGAAAACTTGGCGCTCATCTAGAGAGGTGACGGTTTTTACTTTTGCATAGCTGCATTTCCAGTCGGGCTAATTGGTGATAATTTTTGTAAAAATTTTATTTGATCTTGTGTTTATGAGATCTTGTACATACATTTATCTTATTCATATATATTGCAATAAATGATAATTAATTCTATTATTAATAGAAAAGTAAGACAGTTTTTATCAGAAAAATAAATAGCGGAATTAAATGCATTTAAAAAGATTACAAGAGAATCTATAGCTGTTTTATTTACTAATATTTAAAAATCTCATATTTCTGAATGAATTTTCTTGAAAATCGCGATTATCTATACTCATAAAAGGGAAAAAAAATGTATGTGTATGTATATATATTATAATAGTTCACTTAGTGATATCTTTATTAAGAAACTAGCCGCCTTTGGTGACCAGCAATTCGCCAGTATAAAAGGTCTCTAAAATTTTCAAATATATTTTATTTAACTTGATTTCTTAATAGCTTTTTCTGCAAAATATTTAGCTATCAAAGTTTCAGATTTTGATAGTTATATAATTCAGTCATACTATTATGTAGGCCTTAAACAGTTCTGTTTATTGCATTACTTACTAATTTCTGTCAGAGCTCATAAAATTTGCACGTTAAATTAGAGTGGAAATGTTAAACTGCAATTAATATAAAAACATTTTTTATTGAAAACAAGCACATCTTTTTTTGAATATGAAAATTGAATGCAGAGTCACTTAGTATTGAAGTTGTATATGCAACGCAGAATAATTTTTGTAATTTATATAATATCTTAAAGAATTACTCAACAAAAATTTCTCTAATTCATCGTAAAATTCAGTTTTTATTTTTACTTTCAAAACATTTGAATGATGCAAATGAAAATATTTTATTTGACTTCAGTCTATAAATGTTCTTATGAAAAAATTATGAAGTTTAAATTTTACACAGTCCTTTTGTCCTAAGGAGTCATATTCTGCGAAATACTTTTGACACTTCAAATCTTAACTCAAGTTCAATAAATAAACTTTCTATCTTCTGCGATCAAATCTGTCAGTTTTTACATATTAGAACAATCAATATTTTCATAATCGTAAGCCAATCACTGTTGAGAAATCCTGGTAAAAAATTGGCGTATCTTCTTTGAAACGGACTATGAAGTGTTCTAAAAGCGCCAATTTTTATAGAAGAGTGATATTCAAATTTCATAAATTATTTAGTTTTAATGAACGATTTAGTTGATTGAAGTTCAAAGATTTTTATTTAACCCTTAGCGCTCCGAAAAGTAATTAGATGCATAAATATTTGCCGAATAAGACAACTTGTTCATTGCTCCGAAAAATTAATATATATGAATTTTCCCAGAAAATTAATCTACATATTTTTACCACTCTGAAGTGTTTTTACCAGTCAAAACTTAATAAAATAATTAAATAAAACTCTAAAATGATGCACTGCCTTGAATGGTTCCTGAGAGGAGAGATCGAAGTTCTAAGTGTTAAAATATTGATGTCTCAAAAAAATTTGTTAAATAAGATTCAAAGGTTAAATGCAAAAGGGTAAACATGTAAAAGGATTACAAAGGGTAATATAAAGGACCTATGTAAAAATTTAAAATTCTTAATTCATCGGAGCATTTATTGACTCAAGTAACATAAAATGTAATTGTTTAGTTCTTTTAGACCATTTTGTTAGTAGAACTGCAATGAACTTTCTTAGAACTGGACGTATTCATTAATAGTATTTTAAAAAAATCCTGTTTAGCGGATGATAGAACTGAGGCTGTTCGAGTCGACCATCTCATTTCCGCGCTTTCGATTATTGAAGACCGCTACGAAAGGTGGAGCTTGACTGGTGGTAAAGCCTCGATTCCGTGACTGGAGGTTTTCAAGTTAGAAATGTATTGAATACTAGCGTCTTTGGCTGGTTCGCCGAGATTTGAGATGCGCTAAAATTGTAAGTTATTTTGTGTCATTTGGTTTGATGGCTTCTTTGTCTAAAGAGATGATCGCCTCTAACAGCTCAGTTTTAACATCCGCTAACAGGACTTTTTTTTCTTAATTTTTTTTTTAAATCGTATATATCATACTATTATAGAAGCTTTACGTGACTCTGTTCTTTGTTCTATGTATTTCTCTAATTTTCAGCCATCTTCGGTAAAACTTGAACTTCAAATTGAATCAGAAATGATAAAACTAAAAATTAATAGTAAACAATTAAACAGTACGAAAACAATTTTGCTGAAACCAAACATGTTCGTTAAAATGAGCACAGAAAACGGAATCAGTAAGCCTTAAAATGTTATGTGCCCATCAAAATATTTTTTTAAATAATTTATGTAATATCTCAAAGAATAATTCAATAAAAAAAATCCTCTGATTCACCGTAAAATTCAGTGTTTGGTTTGATTCTTAGAAGATTTTAAATGACACAAATAATATTTTATCGTTTTTGTCAATAAATGTAGTTCTGAAAAAAATTATGAAATCTGAATATTATGCAATCCTTTCATCGTAAGGAATCGTATTCAGTGAAATATTCTTGACAGTTCCAAATTTAAATACCTCCCGCCCCCCTTCAACAACAACAAAAAAATTCATTGCGACCAAATCTGACGGAATTACAAAATTTTGAATATCGCTATTTTTGGACAATCAGCATTTTCTTAATTTCAGTCTGATAGAAATTCCTGGCACCGATTGTCTTATTTCTTTGATGCGATCTTTGAAGTATTCTAAAATCGTACGTTTTTTATAAATTGTAATAATCGAATTTTCATAACTCGGTTAAGGTTAGCCCCAATTTTGTCCCCAATTAGAGTGGGCAACGCGTGAGAGCATTATAAACTGTTACGCATATATGCACAAGCATTATAAACTGTTTGTCTTGCATACTGCAGATAAGTAAACTAATAGTTTGACTTTTCTTAAATTTTCTATAAGACATGTTTCAAGTTGATTTTATTTCTTACAAACTTGGTGTGAAACTTTTTTTCTAAGTTTAGTTTGTAGCAAGAGTTGATATTTTAATCTTTTGCTTTTGCCAATGTGATGGCAACACATTGATAAAAGCTGATTCTTCCTATGCATGCGTGCTGTTTATTTTTATGTAGTGTGAAATAAATTATTGAAAAATATTCTTAAAACATTTGTTACGAATTGCTTAAAAATAAAAAAGTTAAATTTTAGGTAGAAACAGCTTTAAGGATCATTTTAAAAATGTATTTTTGAATTCTAGGAGGGTATAAATTTTTTTATTTTATTTATAAGAGTTTCGGAAATCATCGTAGGAAAACCGCGGAAATTTCATTCAGTGTTTTATTACGTAAATTTAAACGTTGCTCCTAGGTGTACATTTCCATCCTCCACTTTTTCTTGCCAAAACGGTTTAGCCTATAGAACGTCAATACATACATGCACAACTTTATTATAAGTAAAGATGGTACCTGTTTAATCCTCAAAGGCAAATCCAACATCTCCTCTATTTTCTTGCAGAATGTTGAAGAAAAGGTAGACACTTTAGATGATTACAATACATTAACAGAAGTTTTAAAAATAATTATAAGATCTTTAATCAAAATTTTTGCAATTTATTGTTTCGGGAGCTTTTCCTTGAAATTTTGAAGCATCGTTTTTATGCGAAACGTAAAGGACCTGAATTAGGATATTAAATTTTTAAACCAATAATGTTGGGCAGCTCACATTTCAGAAGTTTTCTACTATCATCTTTTCAATCTTTTATCCCATTGTCTGTTGTAAAAACGGCAACCTAAACTGTAGCTTCTAAATAATATGAAAAATATTTATAGCTTGAAATTTGATACAGCGAAATTCATTTGGAGTGGATATAAATGTGTACAAACAGCTCGTGATCATCCGAGTTTCATTGCATGATTTTTGATTTTTGATGATATCTTAAAAACTTTTATTTGCTATCTGAAGCACAAGAGTTCGCCTTTAAAAATGTTTATACAAAATGAAATGCATTTTTACTGATGTCATTCGTCATTTCAGGCATGGCATTTTTCAAGCTGGCCCATTTTCCGTTCGCTCATCATAGCACAGTTTTGTAAGTCCATCTCTTCACCAACGTAAGTGTTATTCCAGTTTTATTTATTGAAAAGAAATATTTAATTTTTTCTGAAGTATTTGGTCAGATGCAATTTCTGTCTTCTCCCCCCGGAAAGTTCTTTTATACGAGACCAGAAGTAATTAATATTTAAGTTGCGATAGTCTAATGGATGGTTAAATTTTTTGGATGGAAGGGTAGCAGGTTGTCGATCCGAAATTCGTTACGATTGCGTAATATGAAATTTCAGTGTGGGATCTTTAGTCAAAATCTAGTCATCGGTTAAATTGTCTTGTGTATACATAATGCCCAATTTTGAACTGACTTGTTAGCATGAAGTATAACAATTTCCATTTTACTACTTTTCATAATGTTGCGCTTCCTCAGAGATAATCCTTTTGATTTGATTTATAATTAGGAATGCAGTAAACAAACCAGTGTTTCCATCGCACAGACAATATAGAATAGACTTTTCTATCTTCATGAGTCTGCATCTTACAAACGAAGGTAACAGTTAGGGAAGGCGGCGGCGGGACTTGAAAGGCCATGGCAAAGTCAGCAAGCAGGAGTGAAAACGACAAAATATATCAATTTTTGTATTTCGTAGTAAAATTTAAAAAAAAAAAATGAATGAGTCATGATTGTCTTCTTTTCGTCTAAATATATTTATATATACTTCTTCTAAAATTTAATAAATCTACAAATTTATTTGACCACATACCGAATTTCAACCTTCTAGTTCAGTTTGTTTTCGAGTTAATGTTTTCAGTTAAAGCAATAACTCTAAAAATGTATTTTTTGAACTCGGAGAAGAATTTCGATGTCGAAATTTTTGACTTTACAATGTTTTCATTGAATATGCTACATACATGTATTTATTATACAGAAAAAAAATGACAATACGTTAGTTTGAAAAAGTTCGTCAATCACATTTAGGAAACGAAGATGAAGCTGACACAGTAAATGTGTCTATAACATTGAATTGAAAAGCGCGAACGCGTTTCCAGAAATTTCACTAGGTTTCTAAACATCGAAAGGCAACGGATTAAACATTTTGAATCCATGAACATTTTTGGACTAATCGGTGCGAAGCTATCCGGATCGCCAGTTAACGCCAAATTACTAAAAGAGTGTTGAAACCATTTGCTACTTAGAAAAGGGGAAAATATTTATTTTGGCTTGCAATAAATAAAAAAAATTGATATTTTGATGGGATTAGTGAAGTTCATTGTAGAGTTGCGATACAGAAGTAAAGCAGTAGAAGTGTAATTGTATACACTTTTTTTCACAACACTTTCAAATGTAAACGAGAGATTTGTCTTAGAGGAATTCATAAATCATATGTTATAAATCTTGTTAATTGTTTCCAAGTAGGAACTATCAGTATCTTTTGAATATAAAGATGAATTGAATATTATGTCTCAAATGATGCAATCAGTTAATGTCAGTAAAGTGTAAGAACAAACTTTCTTTTTTTTAAATTTTTTCTCGACATGTGTGAAATTTTTAATAATAGCTTTTTCATGATGTTTTTTAATATTTGCTTTTAGGGTGGCATATTCGGTTTTTATAACTTTAAAATGAGTTAAGCAATTAATATGGTGGAGATGACGGAAATCTATTTTCCCACAATTCCAAATGGCATTGTATGTAGTCCTCTAGTATTTTCGCGAACCGCGGCATTAATTTAACAAATAAAAATATAAACTTTTGTATATGTTTTGTCTATTTAATACTTATCAATAAGATGAGTTCAGAAAATTTTGAATTCTGATAGAATAACATTTTTGCAAGGAAACTTAAATGCAGTAGATCACCTAGAATTTCTCTATGATTTTAATGAGTCAGATATTTTTTGTAAATAAAGTATTTAAGACATTTCAGAGTTAAAATTCATAAGAATTGTGTTGCATGGATATATGTTGAAGAAGGCAAGTATTTATAATGTGTTCCTGACCCAAATGATCAGAAATATTATTTATGTTGAAAGGTAAGTACTTTGAATTGCTTCATTTGATTTGTGTATATAATGCATTTTTATAACCCTTTGCTTTCCTACGGTCACTGTGATGATGGGGTACAACACGCTACACTGACTTTCTTATTTAGAATGATTAATTGACATATCACTTGCTAAAACTAAATTTAATTCTTTAAAATATTATTTTTATTCATACGTTTCGGAGTTTCCGAATTATCTTTTTCTTGTTTTGCAATCAAACGAGAAACGTCTACATTAAATTTGCTTACTTTTCATCGAAAAAGGCTTATAACTTGCATTCGCTTTTTCTGCCGTGGTATGTACGCTGGATATTCAATATAATTTTTGGCTGTGAACTGAATTTCCATTTAGATTCGAACAATGAATTGAAGATATGTAACTTTATAAGAATGCCATTTAGGGCTACTCGTTTTTCTTTCCCTTTTCATTTGTTTTAAATCATATCTCGAGTTTTTGTCTCGCTTCATTTAAAAACACTCATAAACTTGACAATAGCTTGATAAATTTTTAGAAATCACGCAACATGTAAACGAAAGGACCCTTTTTCTTTGATTGCGCCCTCGAATTCTGGAAACCATTTCAGTTATTCGCGAGTTACAGCTCCCATTGCTGAGTTTTTCCGGTACTTGATCTCAAATGTAATTTGAGACTTCAAAATTTAAATATTCGGTTACGTGTCAAGAGAAGATAGAACTAAAATCATATTAATGCAATCAGGTTATCCATGGCTGTAATCGGAGTTTCAAATAAAGGCTGCTGAAGGAAATCCAAAATGAATTTGTTAAAAAAAAAGATTAATAATAATGAATTAGTCGATCTTAAAAAAAATTATTACGTTTTTTTTTTCCCTTGATCTACATAAGAGGAACAGAAATTTCGTTAGGCAAAAAGGATTTACTGACATTACTTCCTTTTAAAAATTATTTTATCGTCTCTTAATATGTATTATTTTATTTAAAATATGTCTAAAGGAAATCCTGGAAAAATCGTCTATTAATCTTTAAATGAATATCAAGGCAAATCGTGAAGATTTACTCAAAAAATAATAATAATAATAATGAATAGAGAGAACACATTTTTGAGCTGTCGGGCCACATCCAACGCTTCTGAACTCTACAGTGTGAAATTTTTTAAAAATAAAATCGTAAATATTTTGTGTTTCTGAAAATAATTTTAAAAAATTCTACATTTCTTTAAATTTTTTTTTCAAATGTTTTGGCATAAACTGCATTAAGTAATGTATTTTTTCTTTTTAGAAACTTTTATGAGTATTCGTCTTAATACAGTTTA
>JAPMOR010077265.1:0-14983 GCA_026543865.1 Argiope aurantia
AAGCTTCCACAAAAAAAGATGCCATGACTTCGACTAAAGGAAAGCTGGTTTTAACAACTTTTTCTCCTGTAAAATGTCAAGTGGTAGAGCACGAACCGAATAAGTTTCTTTTGTTTAGCTCGAGTTATGTTGTTTGCATAAGGCATCAATTTTTGGTTGAGGATGATGCGTTCGCTTTTGAATGGCTGAGTTTTGACCCATTGGGGGAAAAATAGTTAAATACTTTACTTTCAAAGTCATACAAAATCAGAAAATAAATAAAAATGTATGGTATAAGATGTTTTTTTCTTTAGCTTTTGTAGATAATTTTCAAGAAGTCTTTTTATGATTATTCGAAGTAATTATAATTAACATATTGACGATTAGATTTCAGTTTTAAACAAAACCTTATGCCAAAAATAAATATATTTTACATGTGCACTTGTTAGATTATGATAAGTAAAGTTTAAAAAGTAGAAAGGTTAAGTTTTCGTGATCTGTGGTAAATGTGTTACTGCATGTTGAGTTGATTAAAATGGTCTAAATGCATAAAAATGAAAAGTTCGATATTTTGTCAAATGTTTAATGCGTATTTGAACAAAAAAATATTTTCTTATGATATACAGTCAAATTTGTTTTTAAGTGGTAGATAAAGAGCGTGGAAAAGAAATCACACAAAAAATACTCCATAATCTCATCAATAGCTATAACAAGTTCTTTTTTTACAACGCATTAAAGAAAAAAAAGTATTTTGTGCAGTAATGGGGGACCGTATGAAAAAGTCTCATTTAGATAATCTATCGAAGATTTACGAAATAATGAGAAAGTTCTTTCCAAACAAAACAAAAAATTCACTATGAAACATTTTTTAAAAATTTTTTTATATATTATTCTGAACATGGAGAAATTTTCCAAATGCACATAATTGCACTATGCATTGTAATCCAAAACGTTATCTAATGATGAATTGGTTCAAAATCATTTTCATCACTAGAAGTTATTAGAGTAGTTTTATTTTTGAAGTATGTTATTTACTTTAATTTGGAATTAGTGGAAGTGATACGTGTCTACATTGTAAACCATACATATCGCATTAGTGCACATATATACACTAACAGAACACAGTACAACAATGTTATGACATCACCGCCGCTAGAATCCATATACTACATAAAAAATTGCACAAAAAAGGACCGCAGAGAAAAAGTTTGATTGCAATTCTTTTAGCATTTAACAGTTTAGCTTACAATAGAAATGCTTTTACTATAATGATTACTTGGTGATTTATTACATCTTTCTGATTTAATTCAAAAATGGAATAGAAATATTCGTAATAAAATGTTTAGATTTTTATTCTTCATTTAGAAAAAAATTTATTAAAATGAAATAAAAATAAAGAAATTGATATATATTATTTAGAATTGATTTCCATTTGTTTAATATTTCTTTACTAATTTGGAAGAAAAAAAGTTCTAATCGTTTCTTCTCAAAGTTTTTAAAATCTACTTTAATTAATCAGAAACTACTCGAATAAATGAAATCACCATTAACAAAAAAGTTTATTGCTCAGAAGCTTTGTGAGAAATAGTAAGAATTTTCTTCAATATTTAAGAAAAAATTTAATTATTTCCACTTGCTGTACCGAAAAAATTAATTAAACCACCAATTCAGATGCCACCTTCTTATTCTTATCATTCAGATACAACCACTCTTAAAAACAAGTTTCAACAAACGATAAAAGAAATCCCCACGGGGGGATCAAAAAATAAAAGAATTGTGTCTCATGTAAAGAAAAAAAAAAAAGATTTTTTTTAATGCTGTTTTTAGCTTATTGAATTGAATAGTTTCTTCATTCAATGCATTATTCTTCATTCATCGAATAAAGGAATAAAAATTAAAACGCTATAAAGTTGCTTATAATGATTTTCTTCAATACAAAAAACTGAACAATCGTGTGATTCTCGGATTCGAAGAAAAGCAATTCATGCGTGTGAGTAAACTTATGACGGGGCTAGGAAATGCTACTTGTAGTAGAAGAGATAAAACAAAAAGAGAACCAATAGGAAAGTTTTTTCAAAAAAAAAAGTATTCATTATGATTTCGGAATGAATTATAAATCCAATTTAAAGCTATTCTTTAATTTAGGTTAAAAAGCTTCTCATCGCTGGCCAATATGGGATTTGCTCTGATTGGAAAATGAATTGAAAATTGCAACGAATTATAGAATAATCTCACACGGATTTTCTAATTTGTTTTATAAAGAGCCACAGCAAATCAGGAGCATGATTAAATGAGTTTTAAGAATTTCGGCGAAATGTAATGAAATTATTTAACCAGTAGTTCTAAGGGAGAAATAATAACAGAAAGATAGAGATTTCCAAAATTTTAAATCTATGCTTAATTAATTTAAAAAGGAGTGAAATTTTAACGTATTTTTTCAATAGCTTTGGAGAATGTTATCGAAAAAAATCCATTTTACCTGTCTTTTGAATTTAAAGGATAAGGGGCTTTAAGGATACAAATTATTTGTCTCTATTTTTTGTTTAGCAAATTTTCTTTAATAAATATTTCCGTGTTTATAATAAACATAATTTCTTACACTTTTTGCTTTCGCAATACAATTGAAATGAATATAAAAATTTTATCAAATTCTTAACTCTTATGCTTTTGACGATTTTAGCAATATTATGCAAAAATTGCTTTCTTTAGACATCAAAGCAAATTTTTTCCCCTTTCTTGTTGATCTAATGATTATTTTTTATGTTGGTTTTCTTTCTCTGTGATACAAAAATTGTTTCATAGAAAATGCAAAGACTGATGCAATCAGATAAAAGAAGGCATGATCGTTTAATCAAACTTTATAATTCTAAAATATTCAGATTTAAAGTTCCAAAAGTTAAAGAATTATATTCATAGAACGGATATAATACGCAACAAATTTTCAATTGCAACATAGAAAAAAATGCTATTAAGAATAAATTATATTGTAAGAACAAAGATTTGCTAATTTACAAAGCAACCTCTTACAATAATCATTGGAAACATTTAAATAATGACGCACTATCAAATTAAATTTGAAAAAAAAATAGTATTTTTCGGAATGCAATTTTTATAATCAATATTTTGTCCCTTTTATTTTCTCCCCTATTTTGACAATATACCACTTCTGCCTCTTCTGAAAAAACAAAGGGGGTGAGATCGTGTAAGAAAGGAGATTGTAATCTCTCAAGGCTTCGACTATTCACAAGAGAACAGTCTCCTTCCCCAAATAAGGACCGTCAATTCCCAACTCCCGAATAAGACCACACTTACTTTTCCGGTAGGTATAATAAAGATGGTGGGTTGAGTTGCCTTCATACCGAATTTTGATGCTCACTGTGGGAAGGATCATATTTAATCTATATTATTTCCTGATTTATTGTAGTGGCGGTCAGATCTTTAATTTTTCCCATAATGCTCTGGCAGGGAAGGGAGGAACTTCATTTGCGGTTTCACATCTATAATTCTGGAGATAAATTTGTACCAAGTTTCGTCTATTTTATTTCTTTCTTTTCAGTTATAGTATTCACATGTATATGGACCCAAAGGAAGATTTCTCTTCAACATAATTGGTCAGATATCTTCAGAAATCTACACATTACAAATTTCCTAATTCTATTGTCGCATTCAGAGCTCTACAGACAGACATGATTCGATAAATATTCATTTTCGATCTCAGAGCTGGCTGAAACTTAGATAACATTTGCCAAAATTTGGATTTGAAAAATTTGATGATTACAAAGCAATTTTTTTGTTGCATATTTCGATCACGAGAAAACAAAAATGGATATTATTTTGCAGAAGAAATTTTTGAAACAAATTACCAAAGTATGGCATGACAACCTGTTATTAAGAAACTGAAAATTTCTAAAATGTGCATATCAAGCATTGTTGAAAATTAAATTATAGTAAACAGTTTCCTGCTATGAACTAAATATGGATAAAAATTCTAATTCGAAACACTCTTGTACCTTTTAAACAAAAATAATATATTTAAACTTCTATTCCGAAACATCAGTATAGGGATTGTACTCTCAGCTATATCATACGTAAAACTAAGAAAATTTTTTTAAATAAATTAATTATTTAAATTTTATTATATGGAGAAAGAATTGAATAAAACTTTATAACGGGAAAAAAATGAATAAACTTTATACTAATAAGCGGGAGTGATCTCTTCGGAACTTTGTCGTGTATTCACTAATAAATGTACTTTTATTTTATAACCTCATGCCATTGGCTGGAAAAAGTTACGGAAGGATCAGTTAGCTTGGCGATTAATCGCTAATAAATTTAAGTCCAAGTCGTTGTATGCGGTTATTACACAAGTCGGCTTTTGAATTATCACCTTTAAATGCTTGCCGATGTATAGGCCATTAGACGGTCATTGACAAATTTGATTCTAAATTTGCTAGCCCTCTACAATTTTCTTATTAATCCGTACCAAAATTTATTCATCTAGATCTCTTAGTTTTGTAGTTATTAATTAACTTATATTCAGAGAACAAGATAGACATCCTCTAAATGAATGTGATGTAAAAATTATGTTATAAGTTTTATCTATCTGGCTCAAGTTGTTTTTGAGTTACTGTATACACAGACAAACTTGATTTTAAAAAAAAATATATATTTCGAACTTGCATAGCTTTGAAACTGTAAACCCATCGAAATCTCGATTTCTAATCTTTTGATAACTTTAATTTTTTCTTCTTTTAAAATTTAAAAATTTCCGACATATTACTTCATAAAGGTTTCGTACTTTTTTATTTTATGAATAAAAAAATTTTTTAACATGGTTTATTTTAAAAAAAGGAAAAGAAAACTAAGTTGAAATCCACGTTTTTATAAATTTTTATTATTTTTCGTGTTAATTTTAGTTTAAAAATTGATGACATTTATTTCCCGATCAAGTTTATTATCGTTTTTATAATTTCTAAATTGCCATGAACAACATTTAAATCTAACAACATAAGATTCAAAAGATTACCAAGATAACTGGATAATTTTTTTAAACAAGTATGCTTGCTGTTTTCATGTGGTATATTAGAATCTTAAAAATTATTCTTCCTGGATGATTTAAACTCAATATAAATTATAAACAAAATTTGAGGATAAAAAATATTTCAAGATCTAGAAAAATTTATCGCTTTCAATCATGAGAAAATAAAGGTTAAAGAAAATAAAAGTCTCGATAAAGTAAAAAGTTGCAGGAAAATAATTCTTTTTTTCTTTTGAAGAATTTTTCTTTGAAATAATTATGTTAAGCGTAACTTTTCATGAACTTTCAGATTTATTAAAAAAAAGCAATGAAAAAACTGTCAGGAATTAAGTAACTTCACCTTTGTGAAGAAAAAAAAATCTTTAAAAAAATTGTATCATTTTTGAAACTTTTTAACTTTTTCAAGCACTTAAAATGAGACGTATATAAGGGAAGAATCAAGTACAACAAAATAAAAAATATTCAAGACATTTTTAATGGAATATTCAAAATGCCCTTTTATAAGTAGTATGAAATACATCTATCAGAAAGACTTTTATTTTTAAAATTCTGATTAAAAAACGTGCTAATTTTAGTTCAAATCTTTATTATTCAATTGTAGCATTCAATAAAATATTTCTTTTAATTTCAAAAAATTATTTTAGGGATAAATTGACCAGATATCTTTATAAAATAAATACCATAAACATAACTCATATTTCAAAGTTTATACGAAAATTATCTTTTTCTTTTTTCATGGAAGGAATTATATTGCTTTTCATATATAAATAAATGAATAAATAAATATCTAAAGTACTTTATCTTTTCACTTTTCTTTTATAGACAAAATATAAAATGGCATGTAGATTTCATATTATTTATGGTTATATAAAATAGCAATAAGAAATGAATAATAATTATATAAATGTTATATTTATATAAACATGTAAAACGCAAAAAAAAATGTCCGAATATTGAGTAATGATTGATATGGAAAAGAATTCCCTTTGAGGAATAATTTGCAAAATTATATTAAATTAAAATAATATAATTTAAGAAAACAAAGGATTAAGAAAGTAGGAATTCTTACATTATATGTTAGTTCGTACCATGTTAAAATTTTAAGATACCATCTGAAATACCACACACACTACACATTTCCACACAACACTAGAAAATCTTAATATTTTTAATTTCCCTACCATTCACATTTTTAATTATAATAAATAATAAAATATTCTTTATAATTTCTTTTTTATAAACTGCTCATTCATTGAATTAAAAAAAATTTTTTCTAAACTTCTTATGAAAAATTAAATAACAAAAATATAACGTATTACAGAGTTTGCATGAAAGTTTTATAACTTATCATATATAAGTAAAGTGCATAATAGATAAATATGCTTTTATAGATAAATGTAACATTGAATACAATTGATTTTGTTGTCATAATTGTACAGATAAAATGTCAAAAGAGATTGTTTACATGAAAGTCAAAAACATCATTAAGAAAACGTTATGTTGAATGATCTATATAGAAAAAAATCCTTGCTAAAAAAAAAATTATAATTCATGAAAACAAACAATTAAAAACTTAAAAATTGTTTTAATTAAATAAATAATATAAATTAAAAATTAAATAAACAATTAAAACATAAAAACTTACTATGCTAAAATTTTAAGGTACTTTAGTTAAAATCTAATATATACCACATATTTCCAGGACTTTTACAATAAACTCTATAAATTTTTATTTTTCAATTTTAATTACAATCACAACTTTTTTCTATGAACTGTCGATTCATTTAATTAATAATTTTATTCATAAACTTCTAGTAAAAATATTATGTGGATGCGTTTTAAAATTAAAAATATTTCTTAAATGTGTGATATCTTATTTATCGAAAAGATTTTTTTTTTAATTCTTGTAGTTCTTTATCTTCAAATCTTTACTAGGGTAGAAATTTATATTTTACTTTTTACGTCTTGAAATAAATATTCACTTGGGAAATATGAAAAAAGGTCAATATTTTTAGTTGAAAAGTCACTTAATATATTTCATTTCAACAATAAAAGCAGTCATATCTCATTTTGAATATTTTTTATAAATACTATCCAGACATATACGTAAGTCAGCACTTTTTGTCTGCAATTTTGAAGCCATTACTTCGAAAACTATTATATTGTCGAGGTAGTTTTCCCTCGGTGGAAAAATAACACTTCAAAACAATTTCTGCTATCAAAATATGATATAAATTTTCTTTTTTGTACGAACTTTGAAAAATAGAATAAAATGAAAGAGAACGAAACATTGGATAGACATTCGCATTTAGCTGGACGCTTTGAAATACAGTGTCTCACAAAAGTGATGGGGCACTTGTTTTTTACAAAAGGAAACTGTAATAAAATAAATAAATAAACATGTACGAAATTTTTTTGGGTGTGTTTCAGATTTAAAGTTAGTAACAATTATTACATAACATACATATTGTCAAAATATTAAAATATTAATTTAATAAAAATACAATTGTTTAGAACCGAGCAAAAAATGGCTCACATAAGTGATGGGACACTTACTTTTCCATCAAATATTTATCCAAAAGTTTTAATATTTTGTTGGATTTCCTTGTACTTTGAAAACATGATTTAATCTTCTTGGGATGGATTCGACTAACTTTTTTGTGATTTCTGGAGTGATTTTACCCCATTCTTTTTGAAGCACCGATTTTAATTGTTGTTTTGAAGAAATGGTGTGTTTGCGAATTCTTAATTCCAATTCTTGCCAAATATTCTCTATGGTATTTAAGTCTGGAGATTGTGGTGATGTTTTTATTATTTCAGGTCACTTATACAGCAGCCAGATTCTAACGTTCAAAGCAGTGGGCTTGGAGTCATTTTCCTGGTAGAATTTAAAATCGTTATAAAGGTTCAATTTTCGTGCTGAAGATTTCAAATTTTGCTTTAAAATGTCAATATACTTGTACTGATCCATTATATTGTCAATAAAAACAAGATTACCAACTCAAGCGGACGACATACACCCCCATACCATAACTCCTCCTCCACCATGTTTTACTGTTGGCACCAAGTTCTGTTTGCGAAATTCTTCCCTGGATTTTCTCAACACCAAGATTCTACCGTCAGAACTAAATATATTAAATTTACTCTCATCAGCAAATATAACTTTATTCCAGTAATCAGAATTCTTATTTATGCTGGATTTTGCGAAAGCTAGTCTGAGTTTTCTATTCTTTTCACTTACGAAGAATTTTTTCCTGGCTACTCTACCGTGATATCCAGCAGATCGAATTACCCTTCTAAAAGTCTCAGGATTAACAATTACTCCATCTAATGCTTGTAAATCAACAGCAACTTTAGGAGCACTCTTTCTTGTATTTTTTTTAATATTTCGAACGATATTTCGCTTTATTCCAATTGATAGCTTTGATGGTCGGCCAGGTCTTCTTTTATCCTGAATAATATGATTCTTTTTATATCGTTTAATGATATTGAAAACTTTTGAATGACTCAAGTTAACTGTTTCAGCAGTTTTTCTAATAGATTTTCCACGTTCAATATGCAAATTAATAACTAATTTTCGAATTCCAGGCGAAGTTTCTTTTCGTTTAGCATTCATGGCTGCACAGAGCTAAAAAACATAAAAATTCCAAAACAAACTGGAGAGAAATACTGCAGACGATTTTATAAATAATTGCCAATTGCTTTTGAGTACAAATAAAACCACCAAAAATATTTTTATTGCTTTTACAGACGATTTTTGTTGCATGTCTAATGGTGTCCCATCACTTATGTGAGCTATTTTTTGCTCCGTTCTAAACAATTGTATTTTTATTAAATTAATATTTTAATATTTTGACAAAATGTATGTTATGTAATAATTGTTACTAAATTTAAGTATGAAACACACCCACAAAAAATTTGTACACGTTTTTTTAATTTATTTTATTACAGTTTCCTTTTGTAAAGCACAAGTGTCCCATCACTTTTGTGAGACACTGTATACTTATGATGTTTTTTGTGTTCTCTGAGATGAGAATTTGTATAAGTTTTCAAGTTATCTGACTACGTTAAAGACAAAAACGGGATGTGTATGTTTTAATACATATATTTTTTGGATTATTACCAGGAGACAAATGATTTCCTAAGCTTTTGAAATTGAAAAAAAAAATTATTTCTAAATTTTTCAGCTGGAATTAATAAATATAACATACTTAGAATGAAATAAAGTTTTTGCTTTTATTCAAAATGAGTCCGAAACTTTTTAAATTGCAATAAATTTTTATGAACTTTTTTGATGGTAATACCTGAATACTGTGTCAATAATGATAATAAATTGTTTATGTAAATCTGTGTAAAATTCTTTATCACTTCTGCTTTTCAAATGTACTGCAAACGATGGTGAAAAAATGTACAGTACTTACTTTCCTTACCAACGTATCCTAATAAACAACCCGTTAGATAGGAGGATGAGTAGTTGCTGTACAAATAAGTAGCTGTTTCTTCCCGGATGAGTGTCCGGATGAAGCTGTTCTTCCCACAACAATGTCAGGTCATGGGTTTTTGTGTAGGTCATGGCTATGAGTAGGAGAGAAAGCCTTGTTGGAAGGGCCGAAAGTTTAAATTTTTTCATATTTCTGTGAGCTTGAAGTTTCTCAAAGCAAATAAAAAAGTTTGGCGTATTTGCATTTGAATTTCCCGTAGTCTTGTCTAAAAAAAGTATTAACATTTGCTACCGAATGTGATGTTTCACTCTTCCTGTCGAAACACTTTTCAACACTTTTATTTCTGAAAAATAGAGAAGAAACTCCTGATAGTATGCTACCGTTTTAATATGAAAAACAAATATTGTACAGAATGTCAAAATAATGTCAAGAATGGCTGTCTCCTTTAGTTAAAATATGAAATTATATATACATATTGTACTTACATATTTCTTATGCATTCTCTTCTGTTCCAAAAGTCGAGATTGCAGGGTGTAGGGTCAGTCATTCACGATCACTTCACACCACGAAAATGGCGTAATAGGACTCCAAGAAACATCATTTTTTAAGTTCATCCAGTTAGAAGGAAAGCTGGAAGCTATTCCACGCATCTTTCCCGGTTGGTCATTGTTTTGTCATGGCGTGAAATGATCAGTAAAGCTTTGAGGGATCTTGAATGGCGGATTGAAATACTTTCTCTAATATCATGTTATCCCTTTCCGGACGGGTGGTCTCTATCCTAGAAGCATGCACTAGACGGAGCGTAAGAAGGAAGGAATCATCCAACAGGACGGGGTTTTTGCATCGCTAAGCCTAACTTTGAAAAAATAATCACAAAAAATGAAAATTACGTCCTAATGTCGACACTTTTTTCTATCTTTTTTAGATTATTAGTTCATTTATTGTAGGAATACATTTTTCCTCTGACAAATATCTTTTTTTTGCCATAATGAACGGAAACCAAGACTTTCTGTAATAAAAAGTGAAGTGCACGAAATGTATTCGAATGCTACGCAAAATATAAGAGAACTAACGGTAAAATCCAAAGAGACTATATATACTAGTTACACAGTATTAACAAACAAACAAAAAAGAATTCGGGGAGAAATCAAAAATGCGAATGATTCTAAGAAGTGGAAAGTTACACAACCCAACTTTGTTTATTTACATTTATCTGAACCCCTCTCCTCCGTAACAGCTGATGAATGAAATACCAAAGGCTGAATATAAGCAAACTGACGGCATGTATAAGCAATCAAAACTATATTTTTTTCAATAGCAATGGACATAGTGGTGTTTAAAAATTGTTCTAGATTAAAATGCACATATGAATCACCATCCCCTGAGTTCGATTTCCAGAAATGCACGGGTGGTACGTCCGGCTGTTAGAGATGATCGCTGGTGATTCATATATGACACGCCCGTCGCAAAAGCTCGAATTCCACATTTGAGTAGTTATTAACCTTCAGGCAAAAATAATTATAAATACTACTTTAACTGACTAGAATTGTTTCCTTGAAACATTCTCGCATGTTTCCTAATAAAATCTTTCTCATCCTCTTCCCCACTCCAGTTTGAAATTATGGACCTAGGACGAGTCAGTAAACGCCATGAGTGCTTAGATATTTATTTTCTGAGTCTCACACATATGAACTGTGTCGTCCTTTTACAAGAAAGAAAATCAGCACTTGCTTATTATTAATCGCATACCACTGGTGAGCAATATTTACAAAAGATTATATATAGCAATTCATTGGTAGAATGCGATTAATACATAAGTATCAGAAAACCAAATATATATTTTTCGATGGTTCAATGTTAAAATTTCACGCATAAAGAATATTGTAATCACAAGATCAAATACTAAATTTCAATTACTTAAATCGCTATCTTTTTGAATTATCGTTTTCATATGCCTGCAAAATTGCAGATAGAGAGATAAAAGTCTTTTGACGGATTTAGTTTCTAATTTGACGCTGGTCTACACTATTGATTCTCTATTTATGTATTAAATTTTATATATCCAGCCCTTATCATTTTGCAGCTATCCTGTTATTTTGTATTGGGACAGCCGGACAGGCAGACTTCTAAAAAAATTTCGCTCAAAATTGGGGAGATTCCTCGAAATGGAAAATTCATTGAAACTCAATGGGGAGACTCATAGAAATCTAGATTTAACCTTTTTGACGATTACAATACTTTCTCTTTGTATGCTTTGTATAAGAGGAAATACAAATGGAATAAAATGTAAAATCAAAACTAATTCCAGCTAATTTCACTCCTTTGAATTTGATTTTTGAGATTTTAATGTTTCCATTAAAATATTTGTTTATTTTGGGAGGTGGTTGAATTATGAGTAATTATTAATGATGTGGGGTAAACCAGATAGAAGTTTGGAAACCATTGTGCTAGATTTCTGAAATGTTGCTCACTTTTTTCATCGTGGAAGCTATATTCTATTTTAATATGTTTAGAATTTAAATATTTATTAATCAGTTCATTTGATGAAATTTTTATTCCTTTCTTGAGGGATCACCTAATTGTGAGTCTTTGCATAAATAGCTAAATTTCATGATATTCGTAATAATTTTTAGGTAAAAATATTAAATTTAAAAAAATGAAAAAAAAAATTTATGAAAATTTGACTTTAAAAATTCTTCATATTAAATTTTTATCACAAGTACATCAGAATTATTTTTATGAAAGTTTAATGTCTTAAACTTTACACATACAAAAGCCATGAAAAATCCTAGAAAAATATGTTCATAATACTGCAATTTCTATTCTACGAGATTTAAAAAAATTAAAAAAAAATTAAATTAATCATTTAAATTAAATAATTAATTAATTAAAATTTATTTAATTTCATTATTTTAAGAAGTATTTATATTATTTATTATTATTATAACTTATTTACATTGTTTTAAAAATTAGAGGGTAAAAAGAAAATGAAAGTAAAATTCTGCAGTTTCTGTTCTAAGAGGTTGAAAAATTATCTTTACATCTATTTTGTATTTAAAATATCTTTTATTTTGAAATTTATGCGTTTCATTACATATAATTATTCTCGAGATAAATGAAAATATTAATATTTAATTTATTTTAACTAATAATATTATCAATTTATTTTCAAAGTTTAAAAAAAACAAGAAACTGAAATAAAAACATTTTTAAGGAATAGTGCAGAGATCCAAATGATTTATTTTCGATATGTACGTGAACTGAATCGGGTATTAAAAAAATTGCCTTTTAGGGAATTTAAAATGCGACAGTAAATAAATGGTGTACTTTTTTGGTTCTAAACACTAGAATTTCCTATTTATTCTTTCTATTGCATGGACTTACTACAAATATTTTTTAAAATTGTTTTAATTTTAATAACTTATTTATATTCAATTTTCAGTGCTTATACCAAAAATAAAATCATTTTTTTCTTTCTATCTTGTGGGCTTTTTCACAAAACGGTTTCATATTTTAAAGAAAATAATGGAATTCAAAATATGTTGACTCTTTTTTTTTAATTTATTACCTTATAAATGCACACTTTTCATTCATATTTTTATTCTCTTACAATTATTTATATATTTATAATTATATATATAATTTGAATTATAATTTCATTTTTCATCAAAACTTTTTCTTGCTTTCGATCCGCCATCACGGATCGAAGCTTTTCATTAAGCAGTAAGCATGCAGCTCTCTTGCTAAATCCATTCACTCTATCAGTTAGAACATATAGAAAAGTGATAAGGCAGTAAATTTTGAATTTTAAAATTCTGTTTCAAATATGAATTAAAATAATGATAGTAGAATGCATTGTTTATGGAGCATTTATTTAACGGATTATGAAATACATAAATAGTGTATTTTTGGATTTATCATTATTATAAAAATTTTGACATGATTAAAAGGAGTTAATCAATTTGGCAGTTAATAAAAAATTAATAATATCCAAATCATTCTTGAAATGATTCAGTACAGATGAGAAACTTCATTATCATATATTTCTAATTGCAGATTTTACAATGATTTTTTTATTATAAGTTTGTTAAAATTAATTATTAAGTGAGTTATTTTTTTCTTTACTGATGATTGAATTTTTTCGTTTCTAATAAAATTTATTATAATTATAATGTTATTATCAAGGGCTCAAAGAGTTGTCGTCGGTTAAACTTATTCTGAAAGAAATGTAGAATTCTTGTACATATATAGAAATATAGAATTCTATCTATGTAATCTTTTTCCTCTTTGGCCCTGCCATTCAGTCATTATAAATATTTGCAAATGAATAAACGTAAGTTTCTCACCCAGTTACTAAAGACAGAAACCCATCGAATTTCTGTCAGAAAGTATGAGAAATCAATTTCATGTTTCCGTTCTTTATAGACCTTAGCAGACGACTTGCATACGCTATTTAATAAACCGTGCTGTCCTGAGTAATATCTTTCGTGAATATATATGCTTAAAAATGAATTTTAATAAATATGGGATAGACTAAAAAGTAAAGAAATGATATATTTATTTGTAAAATTGTTTTTAAAAAATTATACACAAATAATAATGTAATTTGGAATTTTGCTAATTCGAAACTGATGGGTTATCTGAAAAACTAAATGTACCTAAAGACTGAAATGAAATTAAAATAACAGCAAGAAGTAACAGGTAATTTTGAAGCTGAAAAGGGTAATAAACATATATTGTTAGTACTAAACAATTTAAATAATCATAAATAATTAAGAAATAAATATATGGAAATTATTAAATAAAGTTATTCAAATTATAGTTCAAAATATTTTTTTTAAAAAAAAGAATAATTTTAATAAATAGGTAATTTGAATAAAGATATAGTACACAACATTTGAAAACAGGAAACATGATATTATATTTCAAAAATCCAAAACAATTCATTTCTTGCTTGTTTAATGTATTTAAAAAATGAATTTTCTTGTTCTCTTAATTACATTTTTGATGCAACGGTTAAAATCTCGAGTGAAATAAAGGGATTAAAAAATACGCACTTACGGTCACTGAAGAAGCATAAATATTACTGAAATTACCGAAGGAAACAATTAAGACAAAAAAAGCACCTATTTTTTGGCTATTTTTAATTTTGACTTCCAACTAACCAAAACTAAATTTGAATTATAGACAATATTTTGACATAATTTTAATATTATTATAGAAGCAATTTTAAGGGTAAAATTAAAAACCAAAAATCGATTTAAAATTGCGATTTTTTTCTTTTGATCTTTTATAAATAGTTATATTAGAAATAATTGTTTGCAAAAAGAATTATTTGTATATCTTTATACATTTGTTCAAACTTAGAGTTTCTTATTGATATTAGGGTGTGACTCCCATTTTTTTACATTTAAAGGGCTGAAGTACGACATGGTTTAGTTTTTCTACAAGTGCTGAAATTTTAAAGTGATGCTCCATGCGCATCAAATTTTTAGCTGCAAAAACATAAAATGATATACTTTTA
>JAPMOR010077284.1:0-17937 GCA_026543865.1 Argiope aurantia
AGCCAAAGATAGCTATGTTTAAATAAAATATTTAAATTTGAAAAAAAAAAAACTTATATTGAGAATAAACTGAATCTTTTATTTTACCAAAATTCCTGTAAAAAATAAAGTCTTATTTTGGTTTTAACAAGCTGCCATTTACTTAATATATATTCCCCGGTGGGTAGGATCTTCTTGGGTGGAGTTTTCAGTAATCAAAATTAAGTAACGTAACAGCAAACGAAATTTACAGTAGTCTCAGGAACCACTGTAATTTTTCGGAATAAAATTTGATACAAAGAAAGGCCTGTTGGATCGAGTGGTTGAAAAGTCACGATTTTCTTAATGGGAAAATTTTGAGATACTAATTCATTAACTATGTTAATTGATTCAGTTAATCAGTTTGCCCATATAAAAAAGTACCAAGAATTATTAATTAATTTCAAAAGAAATCCTGCTCCTTTAAGACATTTTCATCGAAAGCAGTTTTGTGAAGATGCGATAATAAGCAACAAAGTTCCAGAAATGTTCCTTCATTTTTGAAGACAGTTCTTGATCCAGAAGTTAAAGAATTGAAAATATAATAATGCTAATGAGGAATTAATACGGATCAATGATTAATAGATTAATAATAATGAATCAAAAATTACTTCTGAAGACGCCTACTCATTTTCGAGTTATTGAAAAATTTGATTAAACAAAATAGTCCTTTTGCCTTGATGCGCTCTTTAGCACTTGTACTGTAAAATTATTCCAAAGAAAGAATGCGAGGAAAAGATATTAACACTTTCGAAATTTGAAACAATTTTTGATCTCGGGCCAACTAAAACAAAAGAAGCCTCCTGATGCAAGCGATCCTTTTTATAAACGAACTGCCCAAAATCAAAAGCATCGACGAATTAATAAGATTTTATTGATTAGACTTTCATTAATGTGCGATTTACAATTACTAAAACGGAATTAAATGGAGCATTCGAGGGTGGGGGAGTCGTTTGCTAAAAGATAAAGCAGCATCCAATTGCGTTCAGGTAAACGATTTCGAACAAGATATAACTTTGGCTTTTAAAACGAAAATAAGTTATGAATGTTTCAAGATAATTTAAAGGAACAGAAGCGCTCGGAGTATGTTTATAAGAAAGAAATAACACCAAAAATATTTAAAATTTTCTAAATTCAGACGTGGCTAAATGGTGACCCAACAGAACGAAATCAACCCTTTACTGGAACCAATCATTGTAACTGCAGTTATTCAATGCATTAAAATAATCGCTTTATTAGATACTGTTTAAGATTCGAAATTGACGAAGATTATGTTATGAATTATCTATTCAAATCAGTTATTTTCAATTATAAAAGTTATAAAGCTATTGTTACATTGACGTATTTAAGAAATTTATTTTGTTACATAAATACTTTTCAATGTCAATTCTAACCAATGGGAGTTGTCTTTCCAAACCTTTCTTGCATATGCTCATAAATTTGTCGTGCAGGAGACCGTCTTACACGGCATTGATGTACAAGAGTTACGGAATATTAACTTTTGGCGTGAATTCAGCAGTTTTACTGGAACTATTAAGGGATAGTTGGCGAGTTTTTTGGCGATTAATCCCTGGCATTCGGTTAATAGACACACACACAAAAAAATTGAGTTAAGTTCTTCCATATTGATTGAAACACAAAATAAACTCAAGACAAGAATTGTCGTTACAAAATCAAATACTAAATTTGATATATTTAAATCGGGGAATTTTTGAGTCATCGTGTTTACAGATTTATGAAAGTACAGACCGACAGACGGTAAAGCTTTTTTGATTTTACTCGGTATTTCACACGTCTACATTTGATATTACCTCTATATACCGAATTTTATCCATCTAGTTCTCTTCGTTTTGCAATTATATTAATTTATTTCTAAAAGACCGACCGGATCTCGCTAAAAATTTGGTGTGATGATCGTATATTAAATTTCATACGTATAGCTCAAAACATTTTTAGTTATCTTTGTCACAAACAGACAGACAGAAAAAACACCCAAAATGTGATTTTCGATATCAAGTAGGTGTAAAACATGGAGATATGGTAAAATGTCAAGTTGGTTCTTTTTACACAATTACAATAATTTTCCTATACTACGTATACTAGAAAATAAAAAAATGAAGTTTGATCGTACCGTTATCGAGCAAGCTGCTATAAACATTGGTTCTATAAACGATAAAAATTATTAATCCTGTTTAAAGAACTTACTCTATCAGTGCTTATATTTAAATAGTATGAATTTAATCAAGGTGCAATCCAAACAAATCTTTTGTCTCACTAATGCCATTTTTATGTAGATGAGATCAGTTTGAGTAACGCAACGAATTCTAAACACAGAAACGAAATAACACTTACTGAAAACCAGTGCCAGGAATAACAAAAACCTCGAATCTAAAGTGAATATAATTCTGTAAGGAAGAAATTTTTTTTCCGAAAGCTTCGGCGTTGGATTTTGCTGAATAAAATGTAACTGAAGATAAGAGTACAATCAAGGCTAAAAGTGGGACTCATTCAAAGCAGTGAATCCGTAGCGATTGGAAGAAGGAGGGGAGGGGACCCTACTGTTCTCATCGGGTTTGTTATGACTGCTGAAAACCAAATAGGGCAGCTGTTAAAATACCCCTTAACCTTAACTGGAGATGAGTTCAATCATCTAGATGCACTAAACGCATTTAGTAGACGTGGAAGAGGTCTTTCCGAAATTTTCTTACATACTCTCTAAAGATGAAATCCTTCCTCTTAAAAAGGGGGAAAAAATCAAACTTAAAACGTAACGAATGACCCCCCCCCCTCCGAATCCGTACATAACTGTTTTGCAAGTTGTATAGTGGAAAAAAAAAAAAAAACACGTTTTGAACGTTTTTAAAGCGTGCGAAACTGAAATTTGAGCACAACTAACGGTTTTAATAACAGATCACATATCAAATTTCCTTTTTATATCAGTGCACCTTTGAATCATCGCATTGACATGCTTGCAGAAGTGCAACCCCTCGTCGGATTTGGTTCACAATTTGATCTACATCTCAGATGCTAAACTTGAGAACCAAATTTTATTCAGCTAGCTGTTTACATTTGGTAGTTAGAGGGTTCATTTGTATTTAGACAACCAGACAGAAAGATATAATTCCCAAAACGTGTTGTCGGATTCAGAGTGGTTAAGATTTTGATAAATGTCGAATGCGATTTCTTTTTAACAATTCGAATATTTCCTCTCTGCACACTAAGTATATAACATAATAAAATAACATTCTTTCCCGTGAAAATCGAAATCCAGTGTCATCAATATACAGAATTTATTAACTGCAACGGGCAGTACGAATGAGTCATTTTTGTGTATTTACTTCTTCGAATGTAATTAAACAACTCATTTACGCTATGCTAGAACTAATTTATGAGAATATGATTTTGTCAGAAAGTAAACGGGGGGGGGGGGGAGGGACTGGACAAAATGAAAGTTGAAACGGGTAATGACCTAAATTTTAATTTAAAAAGACCACCCCAGAATTATGATACGCATCGGTAAAAAATGATGAAATCCAAACTTCCCCTTATAAAACACGAATGGCTCCCCAAAGATCTATAAAACAAATTCAGTCATTTTTAAGGCTCAAGGAATAATTTCAATATACATCGAAGTATACGCAATTACTAAAATGTTAAGTGCTAACCATAGAAATTTGAATCAAAAAGATCAATTTCTCAAAGAAAATTGTCAAAAACAATTCTACAAAATTAAAAAAAAAAGCAATGTTTTCAGAATTTGTATCGTTGCAATAGCCCGAGATTCAGATTCCTGTTCATGAAATGCAATGACGAATATTTACATCTTATACAGTACATAATCAAAAGGAACCCCCTCCACCTCTATTGACATTGTAGTTATACTTCAAGTATTAACAACCAAATCTTAAAAAACTGAAAATTATTTGTTGAACACGAAATTTAATATCTCAATTGAGAGCGAAAGTTTCTAAACCCAGAGAAACTGGTGTCCTCAAATCTTTCTCGCATACTTTATAATAACGTCACCCCAGAAAACGACTTTCATGGCATAGCCGTACAATAATTACTAAATATTAACCTTTGGCGTGAATTGAGCTCTTGCGTTGAATCGATCGTGTAAATCCTTGGCAAGTTTTATTTATTTATTTGACATTCAATCTCTGGCATATGGTAAATAGCATTCGAAAATCGAATTCATTAGATGCGATCTTGAAAAAATATTGAAATAAATAAACTGACATAGAACTACATTTGTACTCGCAAAATCACATACCAAATTTAATATATTTAAGTCGTTGCGTTTTCCTGCCTCCAAGATTACACGTTTCTGAAAGCACAGATTGACAACCCAGTACAAATTGCACAGACTTCCTCTGGATGGAGTCTGCTCACAATTTGATAAATATAAAAATTATGTTTTTATTGCGTATACTAAATTTCATTCATCTAGCTTGTAGCGGTTTTGAATTATCTTTGTCACAGACCGACAAACAGACAGATACCCATAATGCCAAAAATGAGTTTTTCGAAGTCATGGAAGTCCAAAACTTGATTGAAACAAGACTTTGGCAACGACTGAAACGAGCACGTGACATAACTATATTTGTAGCCAAGAAACAAGATTTAACAATTAAATAGTTGCATAAATAGAAGACTAGACAATTAAATAGCTTATTTCTGAAACTAGTTTTCATTTTCGTGTTGACGAAAATTTCATTCCGAAGAACATGGGTATTCCAGTTTATTCTATGTGTGAGTCGAGGAGTAGGTAACTAGATAAAAATGCAGGAATGTTCCACGTCTTGATTATCGTCGTTTTGTTCCTTACTGATTATAAGCTCATATAAGAATTACTTTGAATTGCACTGAGAAACATTTCAAATGGCCTTACAACTTGACAATTTATGCACTCGAGAATTTATCCATTTACAATTAGGTTTTCCTGATCAAGGTGTGATTTTAAAATTTTAAAGGATTACAATTCCAATAAGAGGGAAATAAGGTTTAAATGCTCAGTGACTCTGTTTTCAGTAATAATATTACAAAAAAAACATGCTTTCAGTTAAAAATATTATTAGATTAATTGCAGATTAATCATTTCCACTTTAATTTAAAGCATAAATTCTACGGGAGCTAACAGAAAATTAAAGAGATACAGATTACGTTATGAGTGATGACCTTTATAATATTATGAGTGAATTGAAATTTGAAGTTTTAAAATATTTTAATGAAGAAGCTATTAAAGTAGGAATTACAGAAAATATTTAATTATTAAAATTTTAACGAGCATTAAGATTGGCGCACCGGCTGGTCGCCAAAGGCGGTTAGTACTTATATATAAAGCTCAGTGTGTGTGTGTTGGCGCTCTACAGGCCAGATCGTTTGACCTACAGCTACCAAATTTGGTACGTGTATACCTTGGAGGTCCGGAATGTGCACCTGGGGTCCCTTTTATTGAATTTTTTAATTAGTATTTAAATTAATTAAAAATTTACTTTCCCGCCAAAAATTCTTATTTTCCCCACCGCCAAATGAGTAAGGCTTCGGTTTTTTTTCGCCACACTAATGAGGCTAGGGTTAACATTTTTCGGCCGATTATTTCAAACGATTCTGTTTATTTTCTTAATGTTTGAGGCATTTAAAATTAAACATTATTAATTAATCGATCTTTCAGATTCATTTTGAAGTACTTTTGAATTAAAATAAAACAGAATAAAGGAAATTGAAAATTTCTAATCTGCATAGCGTTACCCCAACTGGTGTAGAAAAATTCACGCATTTGCGTTACCGTAACTGACGTTTAAAATTCACGCATCCGAATTGTGTTCCAATAGTTGCCAACGGATTCAGTGCATTTTCAACGGATTCGGACTTGATTTATATTACTTTTAGGTTAGTTGTGTGCTTTTGTAATTAAGTTGTATTTATATTAGTTATATATATTTTTGTATATGCTTATAGTTTCAAGTATATCGTTTTTTAAGTAGTTTATTTTAACTTGTTTTCGACCGATTATTTTAAACGATTCATTTTATTTTCTTAGTGTTTGGTGCATTTAAAATTAAACATTGTTAATTAATTGGTCTGTTCATGATGAATCTGAGAAAATTTAGTTGACAAATTCTTGAGATATTACATAAATTAAGATATATATTCTTTAGTGCCCATAAAGTTAAAACGATCAGTGACTCTGTTTTCAGTAATCATATTATAAAAACATGTTTTCTTTCAGTAAAAAATATTATACTAATTGCAGATTCATCCTTTCCACTTTAATTTAAAGCATAAATTCTACGGGATCTAACAGAAACTTAGAGAGATACATATTACGTTATGATTGAAGGCCTTTATAATATTATGAGTAAATAATATGGCAATCAAAATTTGAAGTTTTTAAATATTCTGATGAAGTTATTAAAGTAAGAATTGCATAAAATATTTAATTATTAAAATTTTAACGAACATTAAGATCGGCGAACCAGCTGGTAGCCAAAGGCGGCAGGCTGGGATATAAATATTTTCAAAAATTTTCGGGGAGAGGGGGGTAGATGGGTTGCAGTCCCGGTAATGGAAACACTACTTAATTGACCGCATTTTCACAGTGTCTTCGTAAACACCAATTAAGGAATGATCTGTTCCCAACTAAAGGTTGCAAAGCAGTAGCACATCGAAAAATATTTTAAAAGTTATAACAGAATTCCAACTTGCTTCGTTACTTATTCACATTGAGAATCGGATGAACAACGTAAAATACCAACTGGAGTGGTCCCTCAAAAACTGCTTCGCATACCCTCTAAAAAAGGTATTATCCTAGAGAGCGATAACAATTGCATGGAATTGGTGTATAATACTTATGGCGTGAATTATTATTTTTACTAAATATATCGTGTAATCCTATAGTATCTTTGGCGAATTTTTTGGTGATTAATACAAGCCGAGAATAGAATTTGCGTTTTAAACCAGTTTTTCACAACCAGTAGAAACATAATTTTGACACAGAATTACACTTGTAGTCACAAATTGCGTTCCCATTTCATATATTTAAGTGATTACGCTTTAGAGTCTCAGAATTTGCATGTTTCTAGAAGTACAGAACAACAGACGGTTAACACCTCGTTGAATTTGGCCCAAAATCTATGTCCCGAAATTCATTCATCTAGCTCTGTTCGTCTCGTAGTTATCGCGTTAACTTATATTCAAGCAGCCGGACAGACAGATCTTCTGAACGGATTTTGTTTAATATTTGATAAAAATCTAAGAATTTGGTTGGAACGACTGTATGCCAAATTTCAACCATCCAGCTCTAAGCGTTTTCGAATTATCTTAGTCACAGACAGTCAGACATAATGACAAGAATGTGTTTTTCGAACTCAGAAAAGTTTAAAATGTGGAGTTTCGTCAAAATGTCCGGTTCCAATTTTTCGATGGTTACAATATTTTCTTTATTATTAAAAAAAAAAAAGAAAAGAAAAGAAAAACAATAAATATGACGCTTGCTGGAACTGCACTATTACGGGCCAATGGCTCAAAATTTATTTACCGCATTATAAAGTAAAATTTATTTACCGCGCAGTGACTGACAGAGGTTCCATCCATTGAGTTTAGCATGATTGAACTATTTGGAGTCCATCCAAGCTTACCGCACAAACAACTCCCTTCCCCCATACATAAAAGTCTCGCTTTTGGTTTCCTTTTATTTATTCGTTATCTGGTGCTTGATCTCGATTTTGCAAATTGCACCATTACAAATTCATTCAATTCAATATACATTCGTGTTTTCTTAAGAGTCGCTCAGCGAAGAAAGAAACGGTCACTATTTTCTAAAATACAGTTTAAAATCTCGGAGTTTTTGGCGTCAAAGCAATTTTTTAAGGACTATATTTGATTTGTATTCATGTGAAATATTTTTTGCAGTACTGCTCGCTTCTTAACGATGAGCCACCCCTGCTCGAGTATCTCCACAGACAATTTCACTTATTTTAAATCATCGGCTTTATTTTTTGCTTAGTAGCTCATTTCTACACAAATAGAAATAACCATACTTTCTATTGGAAGAAATTCTCCAATAATTTAGAGAATTACTGTACGCCAATTCAATAAATTATATCACTGAAATAATATTTGTTCTTTGTGAAGTCCTATCAGCCACATTCAATAAATTATTACAGAGAAGCTAATAGTTTGGAAAAAACTTTGTTATTGGGTCAGTTTTATCAGAAGAGTCATTTTTGAATTTCATTATTTTAATACTATCAACGGTTGTCGTGAGTTCCACTCATTCAAGGGACTTTCACTTCTTCCCCTAGGCAGCCGTTAAAATGGTGGTAATTTTAAAAGCTTCATAAATCGATTCGCTTTGGTACCCTGTGAATGAAGTCGTTTTCCTTAAAATATTACAGTTTCACAAAGTATATATATATATATTATAATTTTAATGTAACAAGATTTTACAAAATATGACGAATCGAACTGAGACTGTTTAAAAAAATATAATTTTTTTTTATTTTTAGCTGAACATTTGATTCGAAAACTATAAAAATACTTTGTCATTTAGAATTTTTTCATTGGAAGTATATGATTGTCTAATGATTTAGAAATTCTCAGAAAGAGCAGAAAATTTTCATTCATAAAATATGCAATGAAGTAGTATGAACTATTTTTCATTAAAACATTCAATTACACCCAACATTACGAATCTAGCTTAGCAAATTTTATGAAATGAAAATTTCCTTTCGTGTTACAATAATAAATCTAGCCGGATGCATTATCCTTCATTATAGTATATATTATTACTGGAGATACATGGAAAGATTTAAAATGTATGTCAAATTGATTTAAAAGGTAATGATATTACAAATACTGGATATCCTATAAATATTGGTATAATAATGGTTTACATACAAATCGTTAATTATTTCAAAAACGCAGAGCCCGTTTAATTTACTTTTCATTGCTAATTTTCGCGCAAAATAAAAATAGAATTTATGCTACACCAGCAATGGGAAAAAATTAATTTTTATCAATGTGTTGCCATCATAGTGACAAAAGTTCAAATTAAAAAATAAGTTAACTATCATTGCAATTTAAACATATAAAAGTAATTTTCAGTATGTGTCTGTATGAAATGAAATATGAAGCATGATATTTCTTAAAAGCAAGTGCATGGAAACGTTTTCTATTTTCTTTCACAATACGTATATTATTAATTTGATTAAACAACTTTAAATAAGGCAAGTAGGGTTTATTATGTACAAGATAACTATTCTAATCGGAGCAGGACTATTAAATAATAGACATATATCTGATAACAAAATTATCTAAATAAGAATAATTATATTCTGTATAAATTGGTTCAAGAAATGCTAATGAATTACGCATTTTAAATTTTTACATATATCCTCAGCCCTGTGAACCATATTTAACAAAATATTCTTAAGACGCAAATAAAAAAACCTTGCCCTTCAATCAACTAAATCAATCACTACAGCTGACCGATTTATGAAAATTTCAATATCGCTATACTTTAAAAACGGGCGATTTTAGATCACTTACCGCCTCAAAGTAGCCAATCATCTCCCAGAGTTTCTCAAGAGTGATTAGCCTAGATTATGAAAATGTTGATTGTTCTAATATTTTAATATTCATAACTTAAGAAATCGGTCAGATTTGGAAGCAGAAGAGTTTATTTAAAAGTTAGAGTGTCAATATTTTGCTCTATATGATTCTCTAGGACAAAAAGGAATGTCTGAAACTTAAACTTCATAATTTTTTGAAGGGTATTTATAAATAAAAAAATAAAATATTATTACTGACAACATTTATATCCTTTTAAAAATAAAAATAAAAACTGAATGTTTCGTTGAATCAGTGAAATTTTTTGTGTAATAATTCTTTGTGATATAAATTATGAAAATTATTCTGCACTGCACATAAGACCTCAATACTGAACGATTCTACTTTTCGTTCTCATAATTTTTTTTAAATAAGACGCGCTGGGATTCATTAAAATACATTTTTATATTAATTGCAGTTTCATCATTTCCAATTTAATTTAAAATTAAATTTTACAGATGCTAATAGAAAATGAGAGAGAGATACGTAATCCAATGAACAGAACGGATTAAGTCCTTTATAATAGTATTAGTGAATTGCATGACTATCAAAATTTGAAGCTTAAGAATATTTTGCTGAACTATATAGTATGGAAATAAGTTACATAAAATATTTACCGCTGACTGCAAAATGTGGTTAGTACTACATCAAGAAGAAACCAAGCTTAAAATATTTTAATGTATTTGGTTTAAAATGCTTTCAGCGTATTTGTACACCATATCGGGAAAACTTTATTATATTTAATACAAATAAAATCTATTCTTAAATCGCTCGTTCCTCCTTTTGAAATGAACTATAAGAGATTCGAGCAATTTATATAAAAAAAACTTTTGATAAGTTTATTCTCAAAAATTTGAAGATACCCTTCAGAAATGCAGAAAGAACGTAATACTTACTTGAAACTTTGGGTATCTTAAAAATTAAATCACGACAAAAAACATCAGGGACTTCCATACGAACATCACTTACCTTCAAAATGGAAAACTTCAGCGTATTTCCTGAATTTCTATGTTAAAGTATAAAGGAAATTGAAATGCACATATAGTAAAAAGGAAATTTGAAATATACATGCGCAAATGCGAATTTTTAACGTAGTTACCGAACAGCACATGTGTAAGTGTAAGGAATTCTCCCTCTAATCAATGTTCACAATCCTACTTGTGTGGCTCCAACGTCCTTCTCATTTCATTGGAGGGACTCCCTCGAGGCGACATTCTTCGGAAAGGGGCAAGACGATCGCGCATTGTTGGCCAGGCAAGGATTCCTCTTTTTGCTCCATTATTTACCGGGTGGGAAGGGATGAAAATTTGATATTGCCCTTAGGCAGAAAAAAATATATGAAGTATCTTTAATATTTGGCATACTTGCGATTTTTCGTGAGACAAACAGCTTGCTTTAGTGATCGACATTTATATAAAAAAGGTGCTGAACACCCATTAGCAACGTAGCCAAGTTGATGGCAAGGTAAAGAAGCATATTCAAAGCGAGGCACATTAAGCCCCGTTCCGACGGCCAGTGCGCATCTTCAGACAGACAATTTGCCCTCTTTCCCCTCTCTTGTGGTTTTCCCGGGTCCTTTGATATATGTTCATTTTACCGACAATTAGCGGGAAGCTCCCGACCGACGTCCACAGGCGACGGTAGTGCTACAATGAGTCATTTGGCAGATTTACGACCATATATGTAAATGCATCGGGCCGTCGGAATGGCTCAAGATGTTCGTTTAGACATCATGCAACGTTTCGTCACATCCCCCCTCCGTATGTTCGCATTAGGAAATAGGAAGAGGGAGGAGGTATTTGGTTTCATTCGCCTCTGTGGAATTAAAAACTTCATGGAAGTCGATGCATTTAACCACTTGCGGAGAGAAGAAATTCACAAATGCGCGTGCCAAAAGACTCCACTGTAACTCGCAAAGTATCCGATACATTTATAGAACTCGGAAAAAAAAAAAAATTCTGAATGAATAAATTTTAGACCCAAGACTGTGCTCCGGCAAACACTCTCAGTCGAAGGGTGGCGAGTATCATTGAGTTCTGAGAAAATTTATTTCCTGCTGACGTGTGCAACATTTGTTACCGAATTTTTGATAAAAAATTTTGACGTGCATGGCCTAGCTATCCAACGCAAGTGGTTAAATTGTTAAAAAAAAATATTTTTATTTATTCATTTCTTCAGTTTTGTCGTAAAAGACTTCCATGAAGATTAGCCACCCTGCCAATGGGTCTATGTTTGAAATTATACTTATCCGGGGGGGGACTGATAGAAGAAGTTCAAGAGCTTCATTGCTCAAGGCAATATCGGTAAAGCCACCGAGTTTAAATATACTAACTTATTGCTATTATTTTGTCTGAGGTTTTGTCAATGCCTTTATTAAGCCACAAAATATCATTTCTCGCACCCGTTCCGCTGTATCCCTATCTATTTAAAAATGGTTTTGACCACAAATTATCGAATTCAACTATGACTAGAAACCGACGAATTCAGTGACGGTTATTCAGTTTATTGAAAATTGCATTTTTCAGTATAAAGGGGTATATCAAAATTTTCGAAACTCCAGAAGTATTGAACAAACGATATAAGAAAGATTATCGAAAGCTCATTTCTTTCAGTTGTCGCTCCCACTTCCAATAAAATAGCAGTCATGCCGATGTCAAGAGGGAAGGCGACAAGAAAAGATTCTATACATTCAGTACATGCTGTTTGATGTTCTATAAACACTATCTGTTTTGAAATGAAACCGGACATCATCTGAAAGTTGGGTAGTAATAATTGAATTTTACTGATGTTAGTATGATCCCAAGACAATAAACAAAGACCCCAGGGGAAGATTTTTCTTTCGTGAACCAAATATTGTGAAAAACGCTTTTCCCCCCACGAAGTTTTCATATTATTTTCATAGTTAGAAAAATAATTCTCAAAAAATATGAAAAATAATTAATTTTAGCAAAAGAAATGCTGCATCATGTTAATAATGAAAGAAAGAAATCTCTTCAGAATTTTTTTCACATTTCCAACGTTTACCGTAATTTCTTTGCTTTACAAAAAGGAGATATTAACATTTCCTTTGTAACATAAGAAACCTTCATTTGATCCTCAAACTTTTTTTTTTGTGTGTAAAGTAGCATTTCCGGTTGCCTTTCAAACGAGTTTGTTTCTGGACACAGGAATTTGAAAACCCAATGCTAATTATGAAGCTTTTTTGCATTATATAGATACATTTACATTTTAAATTTGAAATCGGACAGAATTTCATCTCTTTCTACTGGTAAAAGTGCCTGACATATAACAAACCAACTAAATAAATTTTCGTATATATCTAGAAATGAAATGAAATACTGCTTTCATTCGGGTTTCAGAGGTAAAACTAGAGATTATTCGACAACATTCAGATAGATGAGGCAGAAAAGGATACTTATTCAATCCACCATACAATTAGAGTTTTGAACATATCACCAGAAAAACTGAACAAATTTTGGCGATTTCCCACACACGGTAACGGACTAGCTCTAATTCTTAAATATAGTTGCTTATTTCTAGAGTTTCAATTACATTAGCTCGAGTAGAAAGAGAATAACTAAGTTTTGTCGATTCCATATCAAATTGCAAAAAAAGAATCCAAGTTAACATTTTCAGATTCGTTTGAATTCGAAAGATTTTAATATATTGATAGGAATAGGAAATTCCATAGCACAGCCTATTCATTCCACATGGAAATGCGAAGTCATTATCTTTTAAGAGGTAAAGGAATGGGACATGCAATTGCATATCAATCAGAAAAAGTTTCAAAAACAAAAGTAACATATTCGTAATATTTTGTTTTACTTCCACAGATAAAGAAATCGACTAAAATTGAATTTTTAAAAGTTCATATTTAATCAATAAATTGTTTAAATTGAGTTTTTGAAAATGAGTTTTAAATGAGTTTTTGAAAAAAATGTAAACATGACTAATATATTATGAAGTTACCAAGAAAAATTTAATTCTTCCGATATGAAAAATTAATTCAATACATTAGAAGAAAAGGTATAATTTATTATTGAATTGTTGAAATCAATTTTAATATGTTTTTTGATTTCGGGAATATAAGAACGCCAATATGGAAACTTGAACACATAGGAAGACTAGCTTTTTTTGTAAATCTGTTGCTGATTTCTTCACAAATGTTGGACTTTGTTGAGTTGCATTCCTACTGCTTTCGGTATTTGATATTTTTGGCATCCTTGGCGACATGAAATGGCGTATTAGATTTCAAATGATTGAGTAAAAATTCTCTCATTCAGAGATCTGCATATGTAAATCATTCATTACTTCCTGTAACAAGAAATGTTTATTCCAAATGCTTTATAGCTTTTAGCAACTGAATATAGTGACGCGTACAAACAAGAGAAGCATATGGATTGCAAAATAAGACATTCTGTAGCTTTTCTCAAACCTCCGTGAAAACTGATGCACAATCATGAATTAAAAATCGAAAAAAGAAACTCGACAAAGTGGCAAGTTGTTTTTTAATATATGCATGCTCCAATTTAAATATCATTGCTAAAAACTAAGAACCATGAATCTTGAGCTCAAAAGTGTTTTCTAATAATTTCTATTCAACGAAATTTCATTCTGTAAAGTTTTAATTTATTAGTGCAATATTCCGAGCTTTACTCTCCCTTCCAACATTTTACACTTTATTTTTCGAAATTCCAATAAAATCAATCTAATAAGATGTCATAAAAATAGTAATGCCGAAAAAAAATATGAGAGCTATTGAAGATGGTAGAAGTTGTGTGATTTTCTCCACATTGATGGAGACGTCACGATTGCCGAATGTCCAATGAGGCATGGCATCTTAATGTGTTACAAAATTTTATAAAGGCATTAAGTGAGTGAACGGAAATATGAGGGAGGATTACAATTTCAATAAAATGCTATAAACGCGTTTCAATTTTTCCAATTCTGCGATATACATTTTTTTATGAAAAGCATGTTTACTTTTAAATAGATTATTCAAATAAATTATAAAAAATAAATTTTAGTCTTTTTTCTCGTTTTTTTTAATTCTTCTATTTAACAAGTTTTCTTTACAAGAAATTTTTCTGTAAAATGACGCGACCACATCAAATTGGACGGATAATGATTATATTGAAGTGAATCTGCATAAACGCCCTCCTATGTTTGGAAGTTAGCAACGCCGAACTTAGCATTCGCCCCTTTTCTTGCCACAGATCTAACCAGCTCTTATACTCCACCAAATGAATAATATTCTTTACGATATCTGAACCCATGAAGATAAATGGAGCTTATTTCAAAGAGTAGCACCAAATGGAAAGCCTCAGAATCATTCCTCTTCGTTTAGCTGCAAGTTTACATATAAGTAAATGTAAAAACGATTTTCTAAAACTTTTTTTTTCAACCATTTATTTGAGGAATTGACCATAACTCTCAGAAGCAGTAGCCTATCTACAAATGAAAAGTTAAACTTACTTAACATTTTCTCACAAGAATTTTATGAAACCATTTTCTAGAGATGGATAGTTTTAATATTTCCTTGAAATGTCTTTTTTTCCCCTTTTTAATACTCTAATGACTGAAAATGTACACCTTTTGAATTCTTAAATTTGGGCCAAAAAGTACTCTAATCGGAGTTTGCGTTTAAGAAAATCCACACAACGAAAACTCTAAAAATAAGTGGACTATTTTCGTCTGAATACGATATGATAAATAAAATGCCATTTTATCCCGAACAGAACAATGATGGATGACAAATAGAATAATAATAAGTCCAATGTTCTTTCGCCAAACAACAAGAGGAAATAATTGAAACTCCAAACTTTGTTTCACTTTTAATATAAAAATAATAAGATGCTATAGAAATATTGAATATAAAGGTATAATTCGTAAAAACGTTAAATGAAGCTATTAAAAAAAAATCAGAAACCGATTTGATAAATGCGAGTTATTTTGCAAAAGGAAATTATTTGAAAAGAATTCGGATCCCTGGATTCATGGATTCGATTTTATTATGTTCGTTTTTAGTCCACTGGAAAAATTTAAAGCTTCAAAATGCATGCGAATCGTACATCGAGAATAAGAAATTTCTCCCAAAATATTTTCCTTGGCCACATTTTGTGCAAATTTTTTTAATCTCCTAAAAAGAAAAAGGGGAAGATGAAATAAAGAAAAAAAATGCTAACGGTAGGCTTTCAAAACCGAAAAAGAATGCGTCTTACTCAAATTCATGGAACTACCAAGTCCCGGCTTCAGAATTTGTTTTAACTAAATGTTCGAGTGCCATTCATTTTCAGGTTAAGAGCAAACAGTGTGTTAGCTTAGAAAATATTCACGTTACAAATGTAACGGTTGGATAAAATCCTGCAGTTCAAACTTATTTAGCTTCAAAGCAACCTGTCTTTCTGTTCTCGGCATTGAAATGAAAATGGCCAGTTCTTATCGATGGAATTATCAGTGGAATTTTCTTAAATCTCATACCTATTAACATTCATTTTGGCTTTTGAGGAAAGGTTTCTATATTTCTATGATCACTAAAATAAAATTAAAAAAATCAGTTTTATTTTTCTATCAAGTTTAATTATGGAAGAGATGATTGCTTCTTTATTAAAACTCAAAAGTTTGGTTTGCTGTGGCAGAGCGAATAAAACTGCAATGTTACATCGCACTGCGAGCCAAACAAAATAGAACTGCGAAAGAAGGCAGTCATTTACAGACTAGGAATCTTCATTCATTTTGGAAAATCAATTTAGTAGCCTAAAAATATTGGGTAGTAAATATTCAAACTAAATGAAATCTTTAGATCTCATTTTTATCTTGAGGTAAACAGGGTAAATGGTATGAAGTGTTGCTGAATGCGCGCGATCTGACAGATGATTACTAATTCTGTTACAGAGAAGCACACATTTACTTTTCAACAGTTTCAGAAATAGAGCCCTTTCTCAAAAGAAAAATATATTTTTCTACCTCCATCTCTATAATATAGAGCTCCTTCTATATTTCATCAATATTTCTTATCTATATTTTTTATTCAAGTAGTCTGCAATCCTTTAAAAAATGCATATATTTTCATAATGACAGCACGATTTAGACGAAATCAATATGCAGCGCTTCAATCACAACCACCACATCAGACACTTTGATTATGAATTTACTCTACATTAAATCACGCCGCACTCATTTCTTCTTTCTTTTTGAATATCACAAGTATATATTCACACCGCTGCTTCCATACGTGTTAAATAATTTTAAATATATATATATTTTAAAAATGCGACCACTTGAAACGCAAATCGCCGATGCGTTACTTTGCAAACAAATTATTTTAACCTTAAAACAAAAACTGCATTAAAACTTGCATATTTTATATATGATAAAAATACTTTTTAATGTACAGGTATATAGGATTAATAATAGAAAAAAAAATTTCCTTAACGCATTTGTAGTCTTAATTGCAGATATGTATAAAGTGAAATTCACTCACTTATTCTAAAACCAATAAGGAAGTTTTATTCCAAAGTTAGAGAAAAAGAACTTCATATTCAGAATTTTTTTTAATCTTATTTAAAAATATTATCAATTTTATCTTATTATTGTTATAAAATATTAAAATAAATCTTCACTCTGATCAGAACATATGCTCAGATGTTTCAAATTCCTTTGTAAGAATTTCAGGCAGCTTTAAAGCGTATTATAAGAAACCACGACAGTTTCTGAAACCTAATGGCAGCGTCAAAGCTATCGTATACAACCCGTTCTTTATGCAAAAGAAATAATTTTAATTTCTCATTTTTTAAAATTATCGCTTAGTCAAAATGACTCTAGAATAATTAATAAATATTTGAGGGTATTCGACATTTTCTTTCGGACTATCTCATTTCATCATTGGTCAATATGAAACTTAATTTGTTGAAAATAAAAAATATATATCAATAAATTATTTGATTAGAAACAGATTGAAAATTTTACATAAGAACAAATCAAAATTTCAATCCAACTAAGGTAATGTGGAATCATCTGCCAATAAATCATGAAATTGTTTAACATAGCTTATGTAATAATTAATACCAATTTCTTTTTATAAGTATAAAAAAATGTCGTTCTCGCGAAACTGTTTACGCAATTACTCTGAACAAGCTTTAAATTAAAGGCAAAAAAAATCTGAAGCAGAAGCAATTAAAACGGTCTCAATAAATGTACAAAGGATATCTGATAATAAAAATGGATTAAATTACAACAGAACATTTAATTACAACAGAACACGAACGGGGAAATACAAACAGCGCTGTAAATAGATACAGAAAAATG
>JAPMOR010077295.1:0-34611 GCA_026543865.1 Argiope aurantia
TTTCCAGAATATTGATAATACAGGCCACACGATGATAGTTGAAAAATTCATAAAAAGGAAACAATTTCCAATGAGGCAATGGAAATTACTTATGTGAGAAACTCTTATTCCTGATAATACGTTTTAAAATTTGTATAGTTCATTTTTTATTTAAAACACACAATACTTAGATCGTATACCATTTCTTTTGTGTTGCAATGGTCAATTTCCAAACTGTTGGCTTGAAGAATAGGCAGTTCCGAAACTAGGTCAAATGTACAAGTACTTTGAACAATCAACATAAATAAAATCCAAATAAAATAAAATCTCTTTTTATTTGTAAAAATATTATTCTCCATTGAACAATAACTATTAACAATACTATTCTCCTCCTCTTCATTCGAATTGCTATGTTCATTACGCTACTTATTATTTTCCTTTTGTTGTAAAGAATGGAAAGCTACTGGCTTTGGAAGCAGCAATCTGTACATTTTGATCTCCTGGCCATTTCTTGTTGTGATATTCTGGTATCTGTGCTCGTCTGGCTTAAGGCTGCTATCTTATTAAGACAGAAATATTCAGAGGCTGAAATATTAAGGTTATTTCTTAAGACTGTTATCTGCTTTTGACGATTTTCCTTTACCTTACTTTTGACTGCTTGACAAAACCATAAAATACAGTAATTGCTTCAATTTCTTCAAATCATTTTCATAAACGACCCTCAAGGCTTTTAACAATCCCGAATCCACAAACATTTTTTTTTTGATTGAGCGGCATTATTTAATTTATCTATAATTTCTCCACAGCTAGAACCATTTTCACAAACGTCCTCAAAGCTTTTAGCAATAACAAATTCACAAACATTTTTTTTTTAAATTTAGCAGCATTATTTAATTTATCTATAATTTCTCCACAGGTAAAATCATTTTTACAAATGTCCTCATAGCTCTTAACAACCCCAAATTCACAAGCAATTTTTTGAGTGGTATTATTTAATTTATCTGTAATATTTGCGTGTGTTCTTTAATTCTTATCATTTTCAATATCAAGGGAAAAAAAATAAATCGGCTTCATAACGCATGCGCTTCTTTCATATTGCACCACTTCACTATTAGCCCCGAGTTGCTAATGTGCTTATCATGCGACTCAAAATATTTGCTTATCCATTAACTGCTCAATAATACTTGCTTCTGTCAATATTTCAGCTTCAGAAAGCACTCACAATTCATTTTTGTGTACAAAAATGTATCCTTTTTGCCTTCCCCTTAAATATAGGGACAGCTGAATGAATGAAGTTCAAAATGGAAACAATCAATAGACACTCACTCAGGAATTTTCTTCTTTCTTATCACATTATTATTAATAATAAGAATATTGTTTCATTCCCATACTTCAAAATAAATAATATGTTTAATTCTCCTTACATTTTATGTTTTAATTTTTAATAAATAATGAATACGAATTTTATGGACTTTAGAAACACTCTTTTCTTAAATTGTATCTCAGTGATGCCATGAATAAGAAATCAAAAGTTAATTGATTTTAAAGATTTCCAATCTTTAAATAGTGAAAAGGTATTTAAAAATATTAAATTTGTGTAATTTTAATAATGTTATATATTTGAAAAAAAAACAACAACACCCACGCGCATCAGAAAGTGAGTGAAGAATCGTTTGCAAAATTCCATCTTAAAAAGCCTGAAAGGAATTAAATAAAAAAAACTTTTAAAAGAGAAGCAAAAGCTTGATAAATATTATTAAATATCTTTTAAGTAAAAAAAAAAGATTTTTTTCTGTACTGAAATGAAAGTTAAACTGTGAAATACGAATCGTACTTCTTAATGACTCATTTGTATATTAACATGTGTGCATTTATATATTAACGTTAATATGCTTCTAGTAATAATGATAAATTTTTGAAACGGAATAAAAAGGATAAATTCAGGATTGCCACTTTTCCTTCACTAATGATAACAATTTCTGAATTTCAGCTGATCAGAAGAGGAATTGTTGAGAAATTTGAAACAATGAATAATCGTAATCGCATCTTTTAAGATTTTTCTGAAAAAAGAATATTGAAATAATCAATTTAAGAATTAATTAAATTAGGTTTAATATTTCTTCATTGCACTTTCGATTTCAGAATTTACTTTTAAGTGAAGACGTTATACAATAAATAATAATTACATAGTTCTACAATATCAAATTATAGTTATTTTAGAATTGAATGAAATGAACAATCTAAATGAAAATTCCATTAGATTTTCTTTTAACGAAGTACTGTGTGCTATAAGTTCGTTGAGAGAAAAACACGAGATGATTAAAATACCAATCCACTCATTTCCATTTGATTAATAAATATTTCAGCGAAACTTTCCAGGCTACATTCCTAGAATAACAGAAGCAACTCGGGGCAGATGATTAAAAAAGAAAGATAATTCTGGAAGGAGGAAAAAGATAAAGCGAGCGAATAAAGAGAAGCAACTCGGATGCTCTGGCGCAGGGAACTATGGGAGTCATTCCAATATGAATAAAAATGCATTAATGCATGACATGGTTCTTTTCAAGTCTAGATGCGAGCGCATTTAAAGACATGGAAAGTATCTCAAGATCAACGTATTTATTCTCTCCAAAGCATCTGCGTCATAATGTCATAAATGATTTTGCTTCTTTGTTGCTTTACATAGGAAACTAGAAAAATCTTTCTATTGTATCGATATTTTGTTTATATTTTAAGACCTTTAATGCGATAAGAAATTAAATTAGAAAGTGGGAAATTTACAATATATATAAGTTTTTTATTTGAGAGGAAATTTTAAACATTCGTCTTAATGGTACTCTTCATTCAAAGAATTTTATTAAATCTTATCCCTCTACATTCTGATAAACTTTAATCTTTAGCAAATTTATATCTCACTCAAGTTTAAACGTAGATGCTGTGTACTAATGATTCACTGCTCACAATTTCTTTCATTTTATTTCATTGTGACAAGGCCTTTATTTATTTTAGTAACTTGATCTAATGCTATAAATGTTCAATCTACAAGTTTCTAAAATATCAAATGTCCGCTTGATGCATCATTCATGGCTTTTTTTAAATCTAAAAGTGGTTACAGTATACTACAAAGTCTACCGGCACCTGTCAAATTTGTATTTTGTTAGAACCCATTGGAATGTTTTTTAACAATTCAAATTGCTGGGATTTTTTTGTGTGTAAAACAAGTTGGTGCATATAAATCTCTAATTTTTTCGAACAAGTAAAGATATGTTACAGTAACTTAGAAGTCTCAAATGTTGTGCTCCATTTAAGAAATATTTGGCATAATTTTTAAGAAATATCAAATTATAACAATAATATAATTTCCTATTCAGATAAAGAATTAATTGAGGATAATAATAAATAAAATTTTTAAACAGTACATTCAATGGAAGAAATGTGTGATTTAAAGTGATACTTATAGTTCGATATTAATGAAATTACTTATAAAAATACTAATATACGATCATAAAAATATAAATATTGAAAATACAGGATCGATGCATTAATTTTCCCTGTAAGTGTGTATAATATGTAATATATTTCAGCGTCATTTTTATGTAAATTATGCTATTTCTTCAATGTCATAATTATGTAATTCAAGAGAGAGGGCTACTGGTTTGTTATCTCTGGTTAATTCCTATAAATCTTCGAGCAGCTTCAGAATGAAACTGCAGTGTGTCAAAACTGAACAGACGAAATATCATGGTTCCTCAAGTTCTCCAATAGTATTAAATCATTATAAAGTCTAACAGAAGAAGCGTCAACTCAAAAACAAATTTAACTCCACGCATTACAGTAGCATTTTTTTCAGCGTATTTTTTCAAGCAGCCAATGAATTTTCAGTTCCCCTCCTCTTCCGAATATTTTCAAGTACATTGTAATATCTTGAAATATCGATGAAATAAGAGAGTAGCGTAATAAAATAGTTCTTTTATTTACAGCTTTATATATTTACAAAGAACAACTTGTTCTTCTCTAGGTTAATATTATCTTCAAAAATCAAATGACAAATCAATCACGAAATAGTTCCTCGATCAAATCGGAAAAAAAATCACTAAATAAAACCTCTGACAATCTGTTAGCTCTAAACGGCTACTCCAGAGCTGCTCCAGGAGTCTACCGATCTTTATCGGGTGGACCTTAACACAGTAGTCTAAACCTGACGGAGCTTCTCAAAAATCAGTAACAACATTTCCTCCCTCCGAATTCTAATTCGAAGTCTTTTCTCGCCTCTCATATGTGAAGAAATGACATTTTATTTCCATCAGCTATTCGCCTCTGGCTGTTCAATAATGTTCAATAATGCTTCCTCAATGGTCTCAACATGATCGAGGAAGTATCTGTAAAGGATCCATTTTTGTGGCCGACTCCTCTTGAGCACATGTTAATTATAATCAATTCGCAGCTTACATAGGCTGGAGTGCACCGGGATTTGACACTTAATTATAATTATTGTTGGTAATTGATCGTTTCTTGATGACTTGCGGAGTCTCTACAAAAGGAAAAAAATTGGAATCTGGATGTTTTCATGTTCCAATCTCTTGAAAACATGTTGGATCTATTTAAAACGAAGGGATACACATCTGTTTCCCCACACCTGGTTATAGTAACAATTGACCAGACACAATAACTTTCCTAGTTAAAAGGATCCACATCTGGAGATCCGTATACGCTTAAGTATGCGTGGGAAAGCAGAAGACATTACATCTGGAGGCCATTATCCATGTGAATGCATTTGATTCAATGTCTCACTAATAAATAAAGCTGCAAAATGTAATTAAAATTGCTTTGGATAGGGTCACTAAAAACTCGATTCATTCAGACGAAAGAAGATCAAGAGCTAAGTGTCAATGTTTAATATAGCACGAATATAAGCAGCTGGACGCCCTGGTATAGGGCTAGCGCGTCTTCCCCATCATCTGGACATTCTCGGTTCGAGTCCTGGTTCGAGCATGGTAATACTTCCTTTGTGCTTTGTGTGTGAATGCGCCCTCTGTAAAAACGGGTTGTGTAAGCGAATGAAGTAGTTAAGTCGTACTGCTGGCCTAGTTGGAGTTGCCGTAAAAACAATGGACGCACACTCGACTTAAATCGCTGACAGATAACTGTCAGCGGGCTTGTAAAGTGCCAAACAAAAAAAGGCTTATCCTTTGCCAGATGGATAATCTTTATGACTTACATATGGAAATGGATGACTCTATCTTCCAAAATTATAATTTCGAAAAAGATTTCTGCCTTATCTTAAAACTATAAAAATTACCTTTTTAATGATATTAATTTTACTTCTGTACAGTGTTTTTTTTTTTTTTTTGGTTTTACACAATTTGCAACAGTTAATTTTTAATATTATGAAATTCAAACTCATCCATGAAAACATTCAATTGCATGTTTTCACCAATGTTAAAATTAAGATTTAAAAAATGCTTTCTTTGGGCATTAATTCTGAAGCAAATTTTTCCCTTTCGCTTTTTTTGTGGTATATACACTTTTTAAATTACACGTGTCATAATTTGTTATGACTTATTAAAATAAATTCATATTTGTAATTTCTTTGGTCATATTAAGTAACAAGGGGTAGTTGAAAATATCTACATTTCAATTTCATATTTAACTGCCTAAAAGTCAATAATCTGGGCGAATAAGCTGGTCGCCAAAGGTGGCAGTTTTATTATTGTATTTGATTTCGCATTATCGATATTCTACCCTACCCTTTTGTTTCCTTTTTTTTTTTTTTTTTTTGCAGTCGAATAAAAAAAAATAGTTTTTCATTATTAATAAAGCTTCGAATTTTGAGAGTTTTATTCAATTTTTTATATATTTATCTTTTTCAGATAAATATATTTTTATATTATTCAACATGGTGTAGTTAAAAGAAAAAACACATCTAAAATTCATAGTTTCATAAGATAAAATAACAATTCTGAAGATGAAATAAGAATCCAGTGAATTGCTTTTAACATCCTACGCGTAAAATTCAAGTTGATATCGACTACAAATTACCACGAATTTGAAGTATATTTCCCTTTTAAACATCCAACTAAGATGAAACAGCAGCACCACCCACAAGAAATTGAATTTTCTCTTTTTCCCAGGAGCTATCGAGTATTTATTCAAAGTCTTTCAAATTCCAATTTCATTTTGTTTCAAAAGAAAATTTGGTTGCGAGTTGAGTTGTTTTCGGCTCATTTAATTAACCCAATTTAGCCGCTAACGTACATGCTTCGTGTCGTCATCATTCCGCGCGAGTGGAGGAACTCAACTTGGTTGCCATGGAAACGCATGAGGAATCTTTTGTCTTGCCTTCAGTACTCTGTGCGGAGGAAGGATTTCAATTACAGCTGCGAAACTTAGCGATACATTTTTTTCTGTCGTAGCTTTTTGATTCTTTCTGTTAGATAAGGCGGAAAGATAAGCTTCATCAGATAATGTCTTGATGCCTTTTAATGATTTTGTTTATTACCAGAGTGATAGTCTTTAATTTCTGAAGTTTTTTTTCTTACACTTTCGTATCGTAAGGTTTTATTTCCTCTAATATATTATAGCTCTCTGTCTTTTTTTAAATATATAATTAGGGTATTAGCATAACTTTTTGTTGTCTTATACACTGAAGCTCCAAATAAAGACGAATGAATCCTATTAAGGGTTCTGAATTAAAAAAATAAATTTTTTAGACTGCCTATAAATCTTTTCATTAAATGTTAAATATTCACTCTCGTTTCTGCGATTTTACTCTATGTTTTGGAACATTTTGAAGTATCATTGGGAATAAAAACGTTGATATTTATGGCAATACTTTTCTCTACGCATTCCTATACCACAAAAACGTGAAACATATGAACTTCTGCTTTAGCTTGTACTAATATCACGTACATGAAAAGTTTAGGGTTGTGTCTGAAGAATGCTTTTCTTCCATCTCCACATCAATATTCAACAAGTGCGCTAGAATTATTAAATTTGTTATAGCAGACAAATTATTTATATGAATTGAATGAAAAAATATCATTTCAAATTTAAATATTCATATAATTTCAGAAAATTTTAAACTAGAAAACCATATGGTTGGATAATTCTGTTGTGATTTCCGACAGCTTAATATTTCGAATAATTTTTCATTTGAATCATAAACCCTTCATTTCTTGTGATTTTTCCCAATATGAAAGAAACCCTTCGTTATTCAGTGTGATATAATTTGGCACTGTTTTTAACTTTTGTTATTGCCCCAAAATTATTTTCAAATTATGACTTTTTAAACAATAATGTTTTTACCTCGAATTTTAAAAGGAATAAATGAATATAATAATTATTTTTTATGAAATGAATATAATAATTATTCATTCCTTTTCTGTAACAGTTAACAGTTCAGTCATTTTCTGTACTAAACAGTTTTTATCTTATTTTAGGTTAAGATGAATATAAATTTTAATAAACTGTATTTAACGTCCCGGGTATCTCCTTGTCATACATAATCCTTTATTTATTTTATCATTGGAAAAATTGTATTGAAGTACTTTATATTCTTGAAAAAAAAACTTTATTTTAGCGCCTTTATCATTTTTTAAATTATTACAGAAAAAAAATTTAGGATAATCAAAATGAACTCTTTGGTAAATTATTATTATAGCCATTTTTTACATATTAAATAAAAAGTGTTCAGATATGAGAAACTAAAATGAACAAATTAAAATTTTGCTTTTCTTTTTTGTATGTTATGAATTATTTTTTTATTATTGCGATTAAACTAATAACATTTTAAAAACTCTAAAATGGTTGGTAATTATTTTCGGAGAAAGTTGTTATAATTTTTTATTATTCGCGATTTATTTCGTGTGTGTTCCTGCTACGAATTTCTTTTACCATTTTTTTTTTGTAAATGCTTTGAGTTCAATTTATATTTGGACAATTTCTTAGAGCCCCGGCCAGAAGTATTAAAATCCTGATTTAGGTGAACACGAAGTTACGCAGCTCATAATTTTCAACTCCCAATTGGAAAAAATTTCCATTTTGATACAAATACAAAATTCTAACATTAAAATATCCCATAAAAAACTGTTTTTTCCCCCTACAGTAAGTCAGAGACAACATCAGAAAAAGTTCAGTTTGATCATATAATAGAAGTAACAATTAATCTAACCAGTCTTTTCGATTTATTTGATTTTTACAGAAAAAAGTCAATGAACTTACCCAGATACTTCAGAGAATTGTTATTGTAGGAGTTTTCATCACAAATCTAGACCTACCCAAAAAAGAGTCTATCTCTTCAAAAAGAGATAGACTTTAATTCCTTATTAACTATTGATATATTATGCTAATCGTATTTTTTCCTGAAAATTTTACTTTAGGCAATTATTTTTGTTTAAAAAAGATTACATTATTTGCTATCAGTATGAGTGAAATCATACTATTCTTCAAATATTTGGTTTTAAAAATTAAATAATTCTTAACGAAACTTAATTATTCAAGCAAAATGATTGGTAATACTAATTATATAATAGTTTCAAAAGCTTTGAATAGCTATTGTTTTACAATAATAATAGACCACAGCTGAAAAATCAGTTTTTACTGCTTTTTTATTAAAATCACCAATAATAAAATGCAGAAAATAAATGCACATTCTAATGCTCATTAATGAAATTGTTGCTTTTATATCTTTCTTTTATTTGAAATATGCAAAGAGAAATTATTGTAAAATTCTACTTTAAAAGTTCACGTATTTTTCGCTTATTGATTTCCCTAAGTAAAGAAGAATGGCCGGGATAGTCTGGTTGAGCGTCAGATTCGCGTCCCTTAGGTTGCGAGTTCGAACCCCGCCGGCCGAAGGTTCCCCGCGGGCTTGGTGGCTGACGCGCGTTAAATCTGTCGTGGTCACAAAGTCCTCCATGTCGAGAGTAATACCACTGGGGTACTGGATCAGGGGTGATCGTTCTCTGATTCAGGTCTAAATTACGATCTGAGGTTGAGTGAATGAAATGCGTGTATGAAGTCCGCCCCGTAAAAAGGGTTGTGACGTGCGTGTAGCTAAGTCATTCTCTTGGCCCTAGATAGCGCTACTGTAGAAACAAGAGGCGCTCCCTCTCAGGCTTAAATCGGCTGTCTTTGAACAGCGGGCTTGTCCATGGCAAGTGCCATAAGAAACATCAACAAAGAAGAATTTTTCTTGGAATTGAGTTTATCTATTAATCTTAAGATATATAAATTACATATTATTTTTAAATCTTTATAACATTCTTTAATAAATTTTCGATCCATTCTTTCAAGAGAATAAGATCCGGATTACATTTTCAATTTACTTTAATGTAGAATAAAATTCAGCAACAAAAAAAATCTGCAAAACAAACATATTTTCTTCAAAAAATGGGCACTCCATTGGAAAACATCTATTGAAAAATGACTCAACATCACGATTTGTCGAATTTGTTTTTCGAATAATTAACCAGCTACAATGCAATGCATTAGAAAATCGGGAAAGCCAATTTCCTGGCATATTTTTAAGTAAAATTTGATTTCGTAATAGATATTGAATTTGGTGTGGAAGGTCAAGTTATGATAGAGATTTGCAAATAGCGTACAATAACGCCATCTGCAGATCATTTGCTCATAATAAGAGAAACCGCTTCACTTCAAAGTGAGCTTTTCTGGAATACAGGACAAAACCCGTGGAAACGAATTGTACTAAAATACCTTTGCCGGTTATGTTGTATTCTTGCATGCAATATTCTTATTATCGTCTTCTTTTCCGCGGGTTATGATGTTGATGGATGTGAATTTTCCCTGGCGCAAGATCCTTTTCGAGGATATGTTGCATCACAACAGGTTTCATTTTGAGGATTAAACTAGGGTTCCATGAAATTAAAAGCCTGTGACGTTAAAATAAAGTTAACAATTCAGATTTTATTTCAAAAACCCATGTTTTTCAGGAACATAAATAAACTGATGTGAAGTCTCTCTCCAAGTAGAAAAGACAAGTCAACCATCTAACTCTCCGACCCGCCCGAAGGCACACGGATTTAAACCATAGAACTGAATGACCGAACCGCCGCTAAAGCAATTGGCGGGAACTGTGGTTGAGTCCTAAGGGCCATCACCGGCCACGGTACAACCCTTCCCGTAGGAAGTACGTCCCGTCATCGATGGGAGGAGTTAGATCCCCACCTATTAGTGTTCCCTCCAGGGTGGCGAGATCCAACCACCATACCGGAAGCATCTCATCCTCATTTCGAGGTGCCCCCGGGGGGTAAGTAGAAAAGACAAATTAAACTTAGAGGAATTTGAGAATTTAATACGGCCTCTGTTAAAAAAGTGACAAATAATAGGTGAGAAGGACATTGCGTGAACCACAAGTGGGTGGAGACTTCCTTAACAGGGAGTATCTGTGTGAAAAATGAGAGCAGGCCATATGGAATCGAGTTAAAATCCCGATTGAAAGATGAAATCCAGGGATTAATATTAGATTTCATTTTGTGGAGTTTGTTATCTATTTCTTGATTCCAGTCATTTCGACAACTATATAACATTCACTGATGTAGTGAATACTTTAAATGAGTATAAAAAAGATAATAAATAACATACATACTCTAGAGTACTGTTCATTACTCTAATGCAGAACATGGCAAGGTGAGGTTAAATATTGCAATCGCAACTTATTTGCGGTAGCGTGGAGTGGTGTTTATTTCTCATATATAAGCAACAAATTTCGATTTGAAGACAGTTCATCGTCATAATGTAAAATAAAGAAAATATGATACGAGAAAGGATTCCCATTTTTTTTTTCATTCGAGCAGTCTAAATATAGAGGCTGTATGACGAAAAAGTATTATGCACATTGTATAGGAATAATCATAGAGCAGATTAACAATTCGGCTGCACACGAAGCAGAGAAGATATTATTTTTTCTTCACTTCACCACACCTTAACTCACCGGCGATACATACCTTGTATGAGGAATGCTCGCTATCACAAAGTTTATTTTGTAGAAGACTGCTGTATCAAGTTTATAGATGAGACAGACTATTCACTTGACCGAAGTCTACAAAATAAAAAGATCTACGGAAATGTGTTTCTACTTAATCAAGATCTTCTCTAACATTAAAATGGGAGACTATTCTGACAGAGAAAAAAGGAAGTGTGTCTCAGAATTTACAGGAACACCTTATAAAATTCAACCCAAAGTTAAAAGTTTTCAAAATATTATTATTGTTTCTAATATGAAGTGACTTAATTTTTGATATAATTGCAAAACTTCTTACATATTCCAGAAGTTCTATTGCATAACTTGTTCATTTAAAATAAAAGTTGACTTGTATGACAAAGTTAACAAAAGTGTTGAAATTCTTCTGAGATTATTTTGAATATTTTAAGTTTTTGTTTAAAAATTCAATGCCGACTTCAAAAATAGATAATGAATTCGGATATATCTTCTGAAAATCCAAATCTGTCCTAACAAGTACCTTTCGATCGATGAAGGACAAATTCTCAGTCTGCGGGAGTGGGTGGTTTCGAATTGTCTGCTTTCTATATAGAGCTTCGTTTATTTCTGATTTCACTGGAGAAATCCAGCCTATCGATTTTAGAACGCATTAGGCGTATGGAGATAAAAACAACCTGACCGGTAAACCCAATATTTATGTGCTATGAAAACTGTCGAAGTGTAGGAATGAAAGATGTTTTCCAGTCTGTCCTTGAATACTACTATGCATACTGCGGAACTCAATGAATGTAATTATTTTCGACATATGCATATATAAATAATATAATATAGAATGGATTTTAATAATGAATTTTTTCGAAAATTTACTGTGAAAAATTTGTTTTAGATTTATCACAATTTAAATATCCATAGGAATAGTGAATAATAATGAAAATGAAATCTTCCTAACGGCAGTTGGCTCAAGATTGTATAAAAACGTTCGTTTCGTATGAAAATCTTCACTTTCAGCAGGAAGAAGAGTCTGTTCGGGACTCGATTCTAGGAAAAACTCCATATGTGTACTGATACTCAGTCGAGATTTAAATACCATTCATTCACTGGTGTAGAAATGTGGAATCAGGAGCTGGGTTAAATGCTGTCCTTGTTATCTTACCACGAGTTAAATTGACGGTCTGTTCCGAAATATTTCGTGTAGGGTCAAAATTCAAGCAATTATATTATTATAGATATTAATCCAAGCAATTTTTAATAACAGATTGCATAAATTCTAATAGTTGAGGTTACAGTTAAAATAAATAAAAAGAATGAAGGGCTTCATTAGTTTAAGAGAAATAACTGAAAACACAAAAAGAGAATAATACATAAATACGTTTGATACTGAAACTATCTAAGCTAAGTGTAATGAATCTATAAATGATGGAATAAAAGTATTAAATATTAAATTGTTTTTAAAAAAATCTTACTAAACCATTGATCTATTGAACCAGGAAAAATCTTACTAAACCAGTGATTATAATGATGACGAGACGAAATCAGGAATTCTAAATATGACAGATGAATTCATGTTTACCATAATTGTTGCGACGTCATTGAATTATTTCTGATTCACGAATTTGTCCTTCATCGTACGTGTGACATCACAGCCCTTATGTAAGAGAGAATTTGAATGGATGTAATGCGTGCGATCTCTGATTGGTTTACCATTACATCATTGTTTGATGTCAGAGTTTTAATATAACATCAGGGAGGGCCATCTGGGGGTAGCGGTGGATGCTATGTATCGGAGCCTCGCGATTGAGGGGCCCCGCTGTGATTAAGAATTAAAATAGTGTTTTGAACACTAATAGCGTTTATACATACTGAAAGTATACGTTTGTTTCCATGTGGCTAGCCGAGCTTCGATTTATGTTGTTATAGGATAGCAGTGATACCTATAAAAGGAGGGAGACTTCATTTATGAATAAGGAGATCCCATTCAGACATGTTAAGACAGAGCGGCTCGACTTCTGGGCGCATGCGGCTCCCAGAAGTCGAGAATGAGGCTGGATTAAAAATGGCTTGTAAATCATCAACTATCTACATTTTTTTCTACATCATATTTTATGTGTGTACCTGTGCAAATTCGTTTATATTTAGTTGTTGAAACAAAAAGTAAAAAGATAAATTAAACGATCAATTCCTAGCAATGCACACTGCATTACTTCTTCACCGGAAACAACAGCAATAAGAATTAAGGAAGAAGTTTAAATGGAGCAGTCGACGGATTTGGAAATATACGAAGCTTACAGTATGTATTATAATCTAGTGCAAGTATGCAAAATATTATTAATATAAGATAAGTAGATTTACAGTCACTTATCTCACTTACTAGGAAATAGCGTAGAGTACAGCATATATTAATTTGATAATTCATTCTATAAACTGCTTAATACTGTTAGATATAACCATGTCCACGCCAAGGAAATATCCCTCTGGGTGTCAAAAAAGAAAATTATCAGAAGAAAAAAAGAAGAAATGTTAAACTTCACAAGAAGTCACAAGTACTAGATCAGTTTTCTTGATTTCGAAGTAATTCTGGAAAAGAAATTACTCCAACTTCAGAAATTACAATTCAAATGTCATCTGAGAAGAAATTTCTACTCCAACTACACAGACTTGCAATGAAAATGTTGAAGCGGTGAAATTTGTTGAAGAACCGTGTCTTTATACAAATATGACCGAATCAGAAAAATAATGACGGAAATGACAATAACAAATACGGTCAAGAGATTATAAATGATCCTGGTTTATGGCCAAGTATTATAACTGATAAATTTAGAATATTTTGTATTAAAGCAGACCTGTACAACACTAGGGAATTTTTGCTTAAAATGCTAAGGTAGATCATTTTCCACTACGTACTACTTTTTAAAATTGCCAAATGGTGAAACCCAACTTGGCAAATAAATTAATTTATTCAAAAACGCAAGATTCCGTGTTTTGTTTTTGTTGTATACTGTTTTCCAAAAGAAGAAGAAATGACCAAACTACCCGATTTATAGGTGGCTATAATAACTGGAGAAAGCGGTCAACTGTAATCCAAGATCATGAGCATTCTAGCTGTCATTTTAATTCGTTTATTCCTTGGGAAGAATAACTAAAAAGACTAAATTACGTTCAACTATTGGTAAAACAAATCAAGTTAAATGATTCTATTTTTCCCATTTTCCACTTCGAGGAAATCACGAAATAAGAGGAGAGCCTAATAATGGAATTCTTTTATGTTTGATCGAATTATTATCGACCCTGTACTAACGGAATCATATAAACAAAATAATAAATTCGAAAAATAGTGCCGCATTGAAGAAAGACTGTCGAATCTCCATGGCCGAATGGTCATGGCACTGTGATCAAGAGACCTGGGCTCGAATCCCGCTAGAGACACTGAGATTAATGGTATATGTAAATACTTAATTCCTTGATTTTATGTTTTCCTTTATTTCATGTTCCAGAAGATACTGGACATTTCTTTAGTTTACCAGACAAGTGTTCTGGACTTTTCTTACTGTCTCCAGAAGAGTATTCTGGAACTTTATCTGCTTATATAAAAGCAGGGGATTTGTCAGTTACTGTATTCTCAATTCTGAGTTCTGTTAATAAATTGGTTTAGCTGTACCTCTTGTGTGCGTCATTGAGTCCAACACTAGAATATCTACGTGACATTCTTTGGTGGAGGCGCCGGGTAGCGATTCCAGTCAGCGTGGAAACGAATTTACGAAGAAGCGATCGCCTTAAAGGCATTGAACCAGAATTTGGTATTTATTTCCCACCACCCAGAAAGATAAGGAAAATGCCTGTGGAACCGGAGACTAAACCTGTCATCCTGACATCAGCACAGCCACAATACAGGAATCCTTCTGTATTTAAAGGAGACGTGGGACAAGACCCAAACAAATGGTTGAAGGAATACGACAGAGTGTCAAAATTCAACAGATGGGATGACATGACTTGCCTCGCAAATGTGTGTTTTTTTCCCTGGATGACACAGCGAAGCAATGGTACGAAAATAATGAAGACAAATTGACTTCTTGGGATGTTTTCAAATCAATGTTAGAAGAGGCATTTGGAGAAACACAGCACTATGTAAAGAAGGCAGAAGATGAGCTCAAGTATAGAGCTCAAAAACCTGGCGAAAGCACGCAATCCTACATCCAAAGCGTGTTGGGATTATGCCATCAAGTCAAACCAGGTATGTCAGAAGAAGAGAAAGTGTCTCATCTGATGAAAGGAGTTGCCGAAGATGTTTACCAGGCACTTCTGACGAAAGAAATAACCACCACCGAGGACTTTATAAAATGGTGTAGAAAAATCGAAGAAATGCAGCAAAAGAGAATCCGGAGTAGGAAATTTGAAAGGCTTCCAAATGTCGTACCAATGACTGCAATTGACGAAAAACTGGATTTGGCATCACTAATACGTCAAATAGTGCGAGAGGAGGTCCAGCGCCACGTATCTCCAGTAGTCGATCCCGAACTCCAAGACCAAGGCATTGAAGCCATTGTTCGAGAGGAAGTAGAGAATGCTTTGGCTCCTTTGTCACAGACGGCACCAGAGTGGACAAAGGTCAAACCAAGACGCCGACCTTCCTATGCCGACGTTGCCAGACGACCTACGCCCGTAGCACAGCAACCACAGAGGAAAACAGATGTCTGGCGCACTCCTGATAGAAGACCCGTCTGTTTCCACTGTGGCCGCCCTGGCCATGTAGTTCGATACTGCCGAGATCGCAAAGCTATTTTTGAGGCATATCGGGCTAATAGGAGAGAATTCGGCAGTCCACAGTCAAATGAGGGACGCTATGCCGACGAATACAGCCGACCAGCAGCCCGAGGTTTGTCGCCCAGCCCATCACGAGGGCGATCACCGACACGCCGCTATAGATCTCAGTCGCCATATAGAAGATTAAGTCAATCTCCTAGCCGCAGAAATGAGGAAAACTAAGCGGTGCGACCTTCCTTGGGGGTGAGGCCGCTAGTGACAAAAATCCTCCGATGCCGCAACATTGTGCCGCAAAGATGACCGGAAACAACATAGAAGTAATCGTCGACAATAAGCCAGTACCTGCCCTTGTGGACTCTGGAGCCTCATTTTCTGTAATCTCGGAGAAGTATCGTCGCCTACTGAAGAAAGTTATGTTTCCCACAACTAACAATGTTCTTTTAAAAGTCGCCGATGGAAATTACGTGAGACCAGTGGGAAAATGTACGCTTCGCCTCGAAATCAATGGCCGACCTCAAGCTTTTGAATTTATTGTTTTGCCGCAATGCAGTCACGATATCATCCTTGGTTGGGACTTTTTGGGCGCTTCTCAAGCTGCTATAGATTGTGGCCGTTCGGAGCTCTTGTTTCAAGACGTCCTTCGAGAATCCCAAACTCCAGACTCCAGCCGTTTATTCACGATAGAAGACTATACAGTACCTGCTCGTTCTATCAGAAAGATTACTGTCTTAAGCCGTAAGAACCTTCGAGCTATCGACGTAATAGTAGAGGGATATAAGATGCTCCTCTTGAACAAGGAAGTTGCTATTCCGTCTACTATAGTTACGCTCCTTAATGGAAAAGCCGAACTATGGGTTGCCAATGGACAAGGAGAACCTCAGATCATCCCTAAAGGCATGTGCATCGGGTATGCCGAACCTTTACACGAAGACTGAGTAAATACCATAGATGAGGGATCGCCTTATTCCACGACCACTTCAAAGGCAAAGTTGGGTGTCATCAATTATACCACGATGATAGCTCCAGATTTGAGGATCGACCAAAAAGAAAGGATGTTTCATCTACTCCACAGATTTTCAGAAATTTTTGATCAAGAAAGGATGTTCAAGAACGGAAATCAACTCAATGTTAAACACCGAATAAACATAGGCGACCACTTACCTATTAGTCAGAGAGCTTACACGGTGTCCCCATCCGAATGCCGCATTATCAGTGAGGAGGTAACCAAAATGTTAGAGAAAAACATCATTCAACCATCAGAAAATCCATGGTCATCTCCAGTCGTCTTGGTCAGGAAAAAAGATAAAAGCTGGCGTTTTTGTGTTGATTATCGCCGACTCAACAAAATTACCAAGAAAGACTTGTATCCATTGCCCCGTATTGACGACACCTTGGATTGCCTGAAGGGCGCAAAATATTTTTCGTCTATGGATCTCTACTCCGGTTACTGGCAAATAGAAGTCGATGAAGCCGATCGTGAGAAAACGGCTTTTATTACACCTGAGGGACTATACGAGTTTAAAGTGATGCCATTTGGCTTATGCAATGCTCCTGCAACTTTTGAAAAGATGATGGATAATCTTCTGCGACATTTAAAATGGACAATGTGCCTTTGCTATTTAGATGACATTGTGGTGTTCTCAGAAACATTCGATAAACATCTTCAGAGGTTGAATACCGTCCTTCAGTATATACAGAACGCCGGCCTTATCCTTAATCCAAAAAAATGTCGCTTTGGAGCACAAGAGATAAAGATCTTGGGACACTTAGTATCCAGTGATGGCGTACGACCGGACCCAGAAAAAATAAAGGCCGTGAGTGACTTTCCTGTGCCTAGGAATATCCATGACATCAGAAGCTTTCTGGGACTTTGCTCTTACTATCGCCGATTTATCAAGGATTTTTGCCATAAAGCCGAACCTCTACAGTTGTTACTGAAGGGGGACACAAAATTCTGTTGGGGACCTGAACAAGTGGAAGCTTTTAATACCTTGAAGAAAGATCTTATCTCCGATCCTGTCTTAGGCCTTTATGACGAAACTGCACCAACGGAATTTCACACCGACGCCAGTGGATACGGAATCGGCGCAGTATTAGTCCAAATCCAAGATGGGAAGGAAAAAGTAATAGCTTATGCCTCGCGGACTCTGACGAAAGCTGAGAAAAACTATTCCACAACTGAAAGAGAATGTTTTGCGGCCATATGGGCTATAACTAAGTTTCGGTCATATCTCTTTGGAAAGGCTTTCAAGATCGTCACCGACCATCATTCCCTGTGTTGGCTGACAGGATTGAAGGATCCCTCTGGAAGACTCGCTAGATGGGCGCTGCGACTCCAAGAGTACGACGTATCAGTGGTGTACAAAAGTGGAAGGAAACACAAAGATGCTGATAGTCTGTCCAGAAGCCCATTGAAAGTCGATGCTTCATGGTCTGGGGACTCCATTGGTGCCACTTTATTCACTAATCTCTCATAAGAACAGATGAAAGATCCGGTATTGGCAAAAATAATAAGAGACCAACAAATACCGAAGCAAGCAGGGTTGGAAACTTTGAAGGAGTCCTCTACAAGAAGAATTTTGATCCGTCCGGAAAGAAATTTCTACCAGTGATCCCGAAGCATTTACGGCTCAGTATTCTAGAATCTCTCCATGATGACCCTACCGCCGGACATCTAGGATTCACCAGGACTTATGATAGAATAAGAAAGCGATTCCATTGGCCAGGTTTGTACAGAAATGTTCGAAGATATGTGATGCACTGCCGAGAATGTCAAAGGAGAAAATCTATTCCTGAGAAGCAAGTCATCTCGAGCCTATTCCACCAGCTGCCGCTCCTTTCCATCGCATCGGAATCGACCTGCTAGGACGATTTCCAAACTCTGACGACAGCAACAAATGGATTGTAGTATGCACCGATTATTTGACACGGTACGCAGTCACCAGAGCTTTACCGACGGCGGAAGCTACCCAAATTGCCAAATTCCTACTAGAGGGCATAATCCTGAAGCATGGAGCTTCACGAGTTATCATTACAGACCGTGGGCAAGTTTTTCAGTCCAAGCTGGTATCCGATATTAATCGACTGTGCAATATCACTCATCGAATGACAACAGACTATCATCCGCAAACAAATGGCCTTACAGAACGATTCAACAAAACGCTAGCAGATATGCTTTCTATGTATGTTGATGTCGAACAGAAGAACTGGGACCAGATATTGCCGTTCGTCACATTCGCCTACAACACTGCCAAGCAGGACACTACAGGTTTTACGCCCTTCTACCTCCTACATGGGCGAGAAGCTGAAACGCCGTTGGATACGATGTTTCGTCTCTGCCCCAATGAGTTCAGCAAAGAAGACGATTACGTTAGTCATCTGATCAATAAGGCAGAAGAATCGAGGCAATTAGCTCGTGCACGAACTCTCGAGGCTCAGCAGAAAGATCGCCGGCATTGTGATTCCAAACATCGGATGGTGGCATACGAACCAGGGGATTTGGTGTGGATTTTTATTCCAGTTCGTAAAAAGGGGCTTTCTGAGAAGCTACTCAAGAGGTACTTCGGCCCTTATCAAGTCTTGAGGCGGTTGTTCGACGTCACCTATGAAGTAGCTGATTTCGATCCTAATTCTAGAAGGCGGAAACCGAAAGAAGTTGTCCACGTTTTACGCATGAAACCATACCATAACCCAGAAGAACAAGACGACCAACAGTCTTATAAAATAATGGAGGTTCCGGAAAGAGACATTTCTCAAGAGACTATTCACCGTGAAGACACGACATCTTATACTGGCCCTGTGACTCGATCGAGAGCTAGAACCACACAATGAAATGTCATAACATCGAGACGCTGTTCTTCTAAGGAGGGTAGAGACACTGAGATTAATGGTATATGTAAATACTTAATTCCTTGATTTTATGTTTTCCTTTATTTCATGTTCCAGAAGATACTGGACATTTCTTTAGTTTACCAGACAAGTGTTCTGGACTTTTCTTACTGTCTCCAGAAGAGTATTCTGGAACTTTATCTGCTTATATAAAAGCAGGGGATTTGTCAGTTACTGTATTCTCAATTCTGAGTTCTGTTAATAAATTGGTTTAGCTGTACCTCTTGTGTGCGTCATTGAGTCCAACACTAGAATATCTACGTGACAATAGAATTGTGCACCATTTAGCACATTGTTCAAAAGAACAAACTATCTCTGCTTGAAGTCATTAACAAAATTAAACATGATTTAAAAGTAGCCCTGTACTATAGTATTCAAAGGGATTGTACTTCTGATATTTCCCATAAGGAAAAAACTTCAATCATTATTAGGTATGTAAAATTTGAAGAGAAAAGTTTCACTATAAACGAGTCATTTATAAGGTTTATTGAAGTAACTGATGGGACTGGAGAAGGACTAGCAAAAACTCTATTGAAAAGATTTACTGAGCTTGATTTAGATATTATGAATTAGAGAAGGCAAGCATATGACAACGGTACTAATATGAAAGGGAAATATAAAGGAGTGCTATCTAGAATACTTTCTCTAAATCCGCATGCAATTTATGTTTCTTCCTATCGCATTCCTTTATTAATTCGTGATTCCACTTCCAGCAGTATATATAGTAAAAAAACTTTTTGGGATATTACAACGTTTAATATTGCTTATTTTCTGCAATGGGATATTCTGCAAAGCATTTAAACATTACTATTAAACCATTATATGACACTCGTTGGGAAGCCAAAATAGATTAGGTGAAGGAAATTGTAATGCCGTAGAAGAATTTATTGATGTTTAAATCATGTACTTAACATTAATATGCGTTATCCGAAGCTAAAAGTTTATTAGGTGGAAGAAATGTCATTTATTTTATGTTTAATAGTATTGTTTGCAATATTTTTCCAAACTTAACTCTATCAATAAACTATTTCAAGCAGAAATAATTGTTCTTGACTCGGTTTTAAATTTAGTCAATAAAATTTAAACTGAAATCCAAAATTTAAGAACAAACTTTAACACATATTTCGACAAAGCAAAAGTGCTAGCACATAATTTGAACATTTTCCTGAAAAACGAATTAAAAAAAAGGAAAATATTATGTTCCGAAGTTATAAAAAAAACAGTAGAGGAATTTAGATATTTTTTTAAAACTGTAATTGGAACTCTTGTTGTACAAATAGAAGATTGGTTTAAAAGTATACCAAATAGTTTTTCTGATTTCAAATTAATCACTGATATAACAACATTAGAAAAATATGAATTGAGAAATGTTCCAAAAATTGCGTAAAGTTTTATAATACAGATGTAGATGAAAACCTAATCCAAGAAATTTGTTTGTTACGGGATTTGATTTTGAATGGAAGAGATGTGAATTACTCACAAGGCATATTGCAATGCATACTAAATAATAATTATAATGAGTTATTTCTAAATGCATTGTTGAACTTTTAATTATGAAAAACTTTTAGTTAAAAAAGTTAGTGTTAAACTTTTAGTTGAATAGTTAAACTTTTCTTTATGTTGCCAGTTACTACAGCAAGTGCTGAGCGCTCTTTCAGCAAATTAAAATTAATAAAGAATTATCTTCGGTCAAGCATGTGTTCAGAACGCTTGAATGCACTTGCTGTATTAAGCATCGAAAAAGAAATTGCGAAAAATTGTAATTTTTCTGAAGTAATTGATGTATTAGCAATAAAAAAAATCACTCATTAATAATATACATATGTTCAGATTATTTATTTTATTTTTTTGTTTTACAAAAAAATGATTTCTTGCACCCAAGCTCCTTTGAAGAGAAGGCTGGCTCTGACCATAAGGCCTTTAATCTACTTTGTCATAACCGGCTATAAATATATGGCGATGAATTATGTTATGAATTTGTAAATTTTTGTCAGTATAATTTTTCAAATTCAAGTCATTGTAAGATTCCTCCGTCAGATTTACGATTGTCAACGCTCCAGATTTTCTGTATGTGTGAGCTCTACAATAATTCTTTGTCAAAAACATATTTTAAACTCTGTTTTTATTTTTTTAGAATAAAAAATATATAATTGTTAGGTATATCTAAAAACATTGTAGTGGTTTCTACCATAAATAAACGTTCTGCATGCTCTGAATTTGATGCGTGTAATGAAATTTTGCGGCATTAAAACGCAAAATCAAAAATTAGAAGTGTAGTTTTGTCAAACTAAATAAAAAGTTCATTATTTATTTCATTCTTGAGTAGCCTCTTAGCCGATCCAGTTCCAAAGAACTGCACCGTTGCCCAGGGAACGCCACGTGGAGGTGGGCTACTTTCGTTCCCCGCCCACCCACCCACCATCGCTGCATCCGAACACAGTTCGGATCTGAAAACTGCATCGGGCAGCTGACGACAGTTTTGATGTTAAACTGCGTCCTTCTGCGACCGGTATCTCACTGGAATATCCAAGACTAAGCAGAACTGGTAGATCGCAAAGGATTCTACAACTGGCACTCCGACAGGATCCATCAGTGCAGGCAAACCCAGAGCAGAACACAGCTTGCAGACCGTATAGAATTCTACAACAGGGATATCAGACTTCTGGATTGCAGATGGAGCCAGTTTCGCTGAAGTTCTAAAGCCTGGCAAATCCTAAATACCGTATAGGAGCGAACCACTGGGACGGATTCTACTCTAGTTGCAGGTGGATCAGATGGAGTATCAACATCTTGATCCAAATCGGGATCTAATATTTTTTCGAATATTAACTAGATTTTTCTTGAGGGATTTAAAACGAATACCATCGATCGAGATTGAAATTGATTAAAATTTGTAAAAAATGTGTTGAGTAAAATTTGGGAACAAATTTCTGTTTTACTTAATATATTAAGAAATAAGTTTCTGCCCTGTACTGTATTTGAGATAAATTACCATCTCATATTAGCGTAGTAATTAGTTAAACAAAGGAAGTAGAAGTTAAAAGAAAAAGAGAAGAAACGCGCAAAAATATGCTGAAGGATAAATCTCACACGAAACTAATGCAGAAAAAAACATCAATTAAAAAAGCCCCAATTTTTTAAATCCCTTACTTGAGCGTTTAGTGCTTCCTAAATTAATGAAGAAAACCGAATGTGCATTTTGAACTCTCATTTGTCAATCAAATGAAGTTCAAAATTCCATACCAAAATATTATAATGATAAGATCAATTATCAGATTAAGTCGCTGTTACTACGTTTACACGCTTGTGAACGAGCAGATCGACAGATGGTCAATCCAAATTTGAAATAATTTAGACTTTAAATCGTCGGCTCCTGGCATAGGTATAGTGCGTCTTCCCCGTGCTTCCCCGGGTTCGAATCTTCGTTCGGGCGTGGTTGTTCTTCCCCTTGTATTCTATCTGTGAGGTGTGTGACAGAGCCCCCCCCCATAAAAAGGGTTTGTGCACGCGAGTGTGTGAGCGCCATCTTCATATGAGCTGGAAGTCAGACTTCTGCCATCGGGTGCTCAGGGGTCTTCACCCTCAGAAGCTACTGGGCCCCTCTCTCCGTTGTAACGCGGACACGACATCATCAGATGTTAAATTTGTACATCAAATATTAAATATTGAGCGTTCTTCGTTTTGATGCTATCGTGTTAAATTACTTTCCTACCACCGAATTGACAAATTTCTTCTGAATGCACTTTGTTCAAAATTTGATAGAAATTTAAAAATCTGAAGTAGAGACCATATGCAAAATTTCAACCATTAAGCTGAAAACGCTTTTCAAAAATTGTGTTCACACGTAGCCGTGATTTTATTTAAAAAAATAAGTTTCTCAAATTCTGGGAGATCTAAAACGTACTGATACGGCAAAATATGGAGCTCGAATTTTTTTAAACTATTATAAGTGCAAGCTATAAATCTATACTTAAAGTATTATGTATAAACTGTATTATTTAATTATTATAAGTCCTGACTAGGTAGACCGTCAATCCATTCTTATTTGATTGACCGTTGACGAGTTTTCAGAAAGTTGGCGCAATTTTGTCATGTTTTGCAAGTAACTGGACATTAATCTTAAGTCTTACCAATCTTTTAATTACTGTGTCTTACTATAAAAAGTGTCCAGAAACTGAACTGAAGCTTCAAGTGGCACAAATAATGCTCAAAACCTGGAAAGTGAAATGCAATCATTCATTGTGTTAAAATTAAAAATATGGAATTTAGTAAATATAATTAGTATTTTGTAGTTTTTTTCATTTTCTGTTAAACTCGTCTTTAATTAGGAATCTGTTTTATACATGAAATAATATTTTGAAAACTGATGATATAAATAATTTACATACCTTCTTCCTACATTTATCCTTTAAACTTTATACATGATTTCAGTCTTATACCCTTAGAAACCGCAAAGAAGCCAGAAAAATTGAAATTTATTCTAAGTGAAAGATTAAGAGCTTTGAAGGTGTTTGCGTAGCTGTTGTCAGGCTTTGTCATAAGACACAAAATATGAATTAGAGAAATGATCCAAAAACTTTGTAAAGTTTTATAACACAGATATAAATGAAAACCTAATACAAGAAGCTTGTTTCTTACGGGATTTGATTTTGAATGGAAGAGATGTAAATACCGCACAAGACATATTGAAATGCATACTAACTAAAAATTATAATGAGTTATTTCTAAATGTATTAACAGTGTTAAAACTTTTCTTTACGTTGCCAATTACTACAGCAAATGCTGAGCGCTCTTTCGGCAAATTAAAATGAATAAAGAATTATCTTTAGTCAAGCATGTGTTCAGAAGGCTTAAATGCACTTGCTGCATTAAGAAAATGCAAAATGCAAAAAATTGTAATTTTTCTGAAGTAATTGATGTATTATCAAAAAAAAAATATAGCTTTACAAAATATTAGGGCCCCAAATGACTTTTTGCACCCAAGCCCTTTTGAAGAGAAGGCCGGCTCTGTATAGCCTTATCCGATGTTGAAAACGCTACTGCGTAGTTCTGTTCTTGTTCCTTTCATGTATTGGTGATCGTCTCTCTGCTGTGCTTTGTGTTAAGAAAGCGATTTTAATTCGTAAGAAATGAGTATACTTCATTCCAATAACCAGAGCATAAGATATTTGCAGAATCTGTTGGTTACAGTTGTAAGAATTATTATATGTCCTTTCTAGGAGAAATAAAAGTTATTACTCAAATCGATGAAGATGATATCAGGATTGTTATATAGCGATATAAAAAGAATAATAATGTTTAAATTTTTATTTCCGTTTTCCAAAATATAATATCAAAACTAATACATTTCAGTATCGATCATTAGAATTCCAGATTACAATTTTGAAGAAAATGATGCGATTTTTATGGTTTTAAAAAGTGTATATCCTAGGAGTCGGTTCAATGAAAATTTGAATGAATGTCTATTTATGCTGATTCCGTACATTCGTCCTCTACCAACTTCGGACACTCTGAAATATTTGGTTTAAATCAATCCATCTACTACCATTAGATTAATTAATATTTCACTTAAATTTTCTGGACTAATATATTTCTAGAACATTGGAAGTACTTCAGAACAAGCGGGAAGACCCCCCCCCAAAAGAAATAATTATTATTTTGAAGGATGGTTGAAGCGAAAGTAAGGAAATAAAGCGAAGCAACTTCAATGTTTTGGATTCAAGAACTCTGGGAGTCATTTTAGTGCGAATAAAAATGCCTTTCTGCATGGCGTAAATATTTTCACGCCTAGACGCGCGATCAGGGAGATGGAAAATATCGCAAAGGATATTAACGTAACTAGTTTAGCCACCTCAAAACATCCACATTATAACGCCATTGATAGTTTAGCCCATGAGCAATTTTATATATATAAAAAAATAGAGCTACAATTTTATTATGAGAATATTTTTAGCATCATAAAGGCATTTAATGTTACCTTAATCAATACAGCTCTAAAAGGGAAGTTCGCAACAATTTTTAATTCAAGAGCGAACTTGTGCTATCAATTTTTACTTTTCTGCCTAGTTAAAAAGTATTTGTTAATTTTTTCCGACTCCATTAGCTCATGAATATGAACTTAAACCCCTCAATTCTGCACTTTGTCAACAAATGAAAATATCTGCTAATTGAAAAGGATTTGGTTTATTTATATTAAGGCCCCGTTTGGGGCCTTAATAACAAGAGAGCTATTTTGTGACAGACCTCCCACACATTTGAAACCCGGTCAGATAACAAGGATTACATCTGAACTGGCATTCTCATCTCCAAATTTCTACAGGAGAGCATGTGATAACGGAAGACAGATTCAACTGGCATCAAGCCCACCAGGCTAAGGGCACGCTTACGCGACTGGTCTTCTGTGGAAGGGGATATCGAACTTGGAAACTTCCGATCTCAAAGCTGAGATCTTACAAAGGCTTTCAAGCTGAAAATAAAATTTATAAACTATACTGATGATCATGGCGATGAAGATCTGTTAATTTTAAAAGACAAGTTGTTTTATTAGCCCATTCAGAATGTTGAAATACATGTCCCAATCAAGTTTAAATGTAGATACTTCCAATGAAAAAATTAAATTTTATTTTATTTTACATTAGATAGGAGAATTTATTAAATTCAGAGATATAATTCAGGACAATTTTTCTTTCAAGCAGTCAGTGGAGCACCAAATGTCGGATTGGTGACATCGTTTTTAAATATTTTTTTTAAAAAAATCGTGTAAAAGACACTTTATCCAACTTTAAAATGGGATGTTTAAATGCCAAAATAAGACAAAAAATAGAATAGGCCGAATTTTGTGATGAAAAGAGCTACTTCTGACACAAATTTTGATCGTCATAGTACTGGAAATCATCCCCTCTCCAGCGTGTTAATAACAATTCTTTCATGCTAATGAATTCCCTATTCTACCCCTCAGCACTCCACGTGTCTCATTTTCTGTTATCTTTGAAAACATTCTAACTAATTATCCGCCCTACAGTTCCGCTTCTCTAATTAGTTAACTGTTTATACAAGCTGTTGCTGACTTGATATCTCAGTCGCGTAATTCGTTAATTACGTCGAAACTTAGAACATTTCATTTATTTACATTTCGTACTTAAAGTACGATTTTGAGACTTAAAACTTCACTTTTTTACTCAACGGTAATATAGCTTCGATGATTAATCTGCTGCGAATTCGAATGATATGATAGGAATTTTAATTAACATTCAACAATTTTAATTATATACGCACCAAATCGTATTGAAATAAGATATCTGCAATAAGGATCTCATAAAATTTCTGAATATGTAATGAAAGTTCTCGATTTATCTTGTTACTTCTTCAAAATGAATGCTGTAATATTTTGTGTGCTAAATCTCCTTTAGTGTATGTATCTGTAACTTGGAATGCTCAAAAGATAAAAAATGAACATTTTGTGCAAATAAAAACAATTCAGCTGAGTTTTTATAAAACACTCAATCGCCTTACAAACATTTAAGGGACATATACAGAGTAGCCTTAAAATAACCTCCCTCTCTTGGAGTCACCTATAGCTTGCACTAATCTTCAGAATGAAATTAAATTCTAGACAGAGGCTCCTGCAAAAAATTATAGGCCAAATGAATTTCACAAAAAAAAATGGCAACAAATGCCACTGATCAGAGACGTTTCGATCTATCCGTACGAAAGCGGCTGTTGATGGAAGAAAAAAAAATATGTTATTCAAAGTTCCAATGATGTTCAAGTGATAAAAGAAATATCACTATAGAAATAAAAGATATAGAATATGAATGTCATAAAAATAATCTTTTATGCATCAACATTAAGATTATCTGGCCCACATACAACAATTGTATTGCGCAGACTTATAAGATATAGCATAGACGTTTCTGTCATTTTTTGAGTGGGTTTTGAGTGGCGGGTGGGTTTTGAGTGAAACCCGCGTTCCCCTGTCTTCTGCAATCTGCATACGAAATTCGGTTTCATTCTAGATTAGTTTCAGCTTCAGATGTCTATGACCGTGGAAGTACATTTATGTCATCCTGTAGTAAAAGAATCTATTTATTTTATTGTTTGAATTTACATTCATTTTTGAAGCTATATAAAAATTATTTTGAAAAAGAAACATAATTTTAACAGCTAAAAACGAAATATGATATGATCTTCAATTGGAAATGCGTTAAACACCGTTGGCTAAATTTTTTTCTGAGTAATTCAACTGTGTAGTGATTTGATATCAAATGATAGAACAGTCTTCAGCACAGATGTGATGCATATATAATTTGTCAGGTAAAGCATGCTCCCATAAGAATGAGATAGAACGCTTGAAAGAACGACTTGCGACCATCCTAAGCTTCAGATAAAGAGGTCTGCCCTCTAAGCCACTGACTGTTTTATAGCAATTTCAACAAACGAAAATCTTCTTACCTACTCTCTAATAAAAGTGTTATCCCCAGAGAATGTCTTGTATAGTATTGGCGTACAGTAGTTACGAAATATTAATCGTTTTCGTGAATTTAGCACTTTTACTAAATCTATCATGTGATGCTTAACGAATGTTTCGGCTGTTCATCCTTGGCATATGGTTAATAGAGACTAAAATCGAATTTGTGTTTTAGAAACGTTTTTCCCGGATGATTGAAATAAAACGTTGACACAGAACTGCACTTGATGTCCTAACTAACTAACGCAATCGAGCTAGACAAATCAAGCCTATAGCAATATAATCTGCAGTATTTCAGACTAAAGGTGGGGAATTTAGGACTTTCAAACCATGAAAGTAAAACATTATAAAAATAGTTTTTTTTTAATCATACATTTTCCCTGAAATTATCGCAGAAAAGATCAAAATGACTAAATAAAAAAATGGCTGAAAACGCACCAATGGAAAATGATATTTATGACGATTGTGAGTTTATTGACGTCAATTAATAATGTTTGATGATATAATATGTGATCTCAGTGAATTCAAATTAACATTTAAGAGTTATAGTCTTACTTGAAAGTCACAGAAAAGTTAAGAATTGGTTTCTTACAATGCTTTATGCTTTAACCATTTTTTAATGAGTATTCTGCGACTGAAAATATAAAAATATTTTATCAGTGTAGAAATTTTCAGCAGAATGCTTTCATGAAACACATAAAATAGCATCCATATTTCTAGGACAAACATCCGTCTTCGGAACAATGTTATGTCAACTCATATTTGATAGTCAGTACAAATGCTTACTTTTTTCCCTCCACTTTTATGGTCTTATATCTTATTTGGACAACGTCCAAATAAATGACTGATTTCCCAGAACTAGAGACATCCTTTCAAGATGTATAGAATAAAAACTGTGGTAATCCTAGTATCGAAAAAAGCATGTCCCATTGTACTTTAATGGAAATAATCGCGCTGAAAAAAATATCAGACGTCTGCTAGAATTTTCTAGAGAAAAATTATTGATTTTCTTTCTTGAATTTTGTTGCCACAACACCATGGAGTGAAATGTATTAAACATGAAGTCAAGGGTACCGATTGCAGTTGTATCAATACGGTGAGGATAAATGGTAATAGATAATTACGAATCTATTACCATGAATATTTACTTTAAAAAAATAATCGACAAGCAGGGGGGCGAAGATACACCCCATTTGCTAAGAAGAAAGAAAACGCAACTGATGAAACTCACAAAGTATCACAAGTTTAGGTTAAAACACAGTCGATATTAGGGAAGAGAAAAACTTTTCAGCTCCTAATTTCCAAGTAATTACAGTTGTAGAAGAACTTCCACTACAAAAATGATATTATGATTTTAAACGGTGGGTGGCTTGGGGCTCTAAGGAGATATGATTTATGAAAAAATCGAAATCGTGTCCTGAAAAACCATTAAAATTTGTAACATTCCTAAATCTACCTAAAAACAATGGAGGTTATTGAATGAATTTCCAGTAAATTTCTACTTAAAATTTTACAATAACTATCTAATTCTTAGAAAGAAAACACAGATATTTATGAAATAACATAACATTTTTTTACGAAGTATCAGTATAACAAGAAATAAATGCAAGATAATGACAGACATTTCACTTAAATTGTTATATTACGCAATATATTTTTGGGATGAAGAAAATGGAGAAAATAAAATTCTAAAAATAGCTGCTTTATTTACTTAAACATATTCGCGATTATTGCTATTTTTAACTTTCCAGAGAAGTTATTGTAGAAAGGTGACAGAATATATTATTCTTTTAAATTCTTTTTCGAGATCACACATTCATATAAATGCAAAAAGAATTCTAATTTTTAAAAATCAGATCAGAAGCCATCTTCAGGCAAACTAATATTGATGTTAACAAATTGTTTATCCTACTTATAATCTTATTATCTGTAGATAATAAGTTAAGAGTGTCTGTGAAATTAATTACGATGTAAGAAAATTTTTTAAATTCTCAGTGGTATAGTATTTCCCCAGATATACCAGAAAGATAAAGACGCGCTTTATTGATAAGAAAAAATCCTGTAAACTAAAAACTAGTCTATCTAATCATAATGAATTTATTTGACATTACAAATGAATTAATTTACCCTGCAACATGAGTTAATTTACCCTACAATATGAATTAATTAATTTATATGCAAAATACGTATGGCCCAATAAAAATATTCGAATAAACATTGAGGAATCAGAAAAAAAGCAGCAAGTAAAGACAATTATTTATGAAACTTGAAGACATTTCATTTTAAAAACATTAAAAGACATAATGAAACATTTAGCATTTTTGCTTTCTAATTAGAACGTATTGTAACCATTTTAATTTAGAATCAAAAAGTCTCTATATCGCCATGGCTCTGATCGTTTCAAAGGTCAACGTCGATACGAAATCCGTAACTAAGAAATGGCCATCGAATTCAAGAGCGTCTCTGAAACTTATCGTCTATAAAGCAATATCAAAATGAATCAGGAAATATTCTTTTTTACCAAATGTGTGTTTTCTATGTCAGAAGTATATCTGGCACACATCTTGAGACTTTGAAAGCAGCAATTTAATTTTTTTTTCTCAAGTGAAGAAATATTACAGAAAAAAGTATTATAAATGTCAAATAATTCGACTTCGACATTCGAAGGAACCACCATATCTCAGGCTACCCTCTGTAATTCAAGCGCGTTTCTACTTTCTTATATACGAAATACAGGGGAAGTATTGAATTTGTCATATAATTCGAAGATTTTGTCGAATCCACGTTTCAGATCTCTCCGAGTTCTAAAAACACATTGTTGACCCTGTCAGTCAATCAGCCTCTCCGTTTGTGAGCACGATATCACAAAAACATTTTGAGTTAGACGCAAAAATTTTGTGAATGGAATTATGATCAAAAGTTTAAAATTGCTATTAAATTTTGAACGAAATAAATTCACAAGGAGTCTTTCTGTTTGTCTAGTTGTTCAAATATAACTACAAAACGTAAAGAATTGTGTAGATAAAATTTTGTAGCCAAGTTAAGCACCTAAAATATAAATATTTATCAAATTGTAACAGTTGACAATTAAACAGTTGACCTTCTTTCAATCAGTACTTTCGCGTGCATGCAAACTCAATAACTTAAGACAATGAAATTCGGTATGTTATCATATGACTACAACTACTGTTTCGTGTCAATTGTCGGTGCCTATTGATCGGAAAAAAAGCATCCGATATGCATATTCTCAAGAAGGATTCAGTAAAATTGCTAGATTTATGTCAAAGATCTTTATTTCGTAGCTGTTATTCAGCAATACGATACAAATTTTTGTTGCCTTATCCAATATTTACAATTTTATGCAGCTGAAGGAGGTTCCTTACTGGATAGTATGTGAGAAACTTTCGGAAAGACCACTTCGTCTGGTTGGAATTTATGGCTACCTGTCGCTCTGGGAATATGAATGATTAATAAATATAACGCCTCAGACATAAAATTTGGAATACGCATCTTTTTCAAATTTGAATATTTTGTCAAATTTTGAATAAAATCCCTTAGTTCGAAGTCAACTTTTTCATCGATCCATATCATGCCAATGCAATAACTTTAAAGAAAGGCAAATATAGACAAATGAATGGAATGAAGCATATACATTTATTTTTAGAATTGTAGATCCAAATCGAATTTTGGACACAATCAGTGTAAGAATTGACTATCTACCGATATGTAGATTTGTGAAGTCAACTATTTGACGTTTGTTTAAATCAACTCGAATATACATCTACTTAGACAAATGAAATTCAGTATATGAATCTGTCAGAAACATTGCAAATCTGTATCAGATTTTCAACTCAATCAATAAAAAGAGAAAATAACCAAAATGCATCATATTGTGTTAGTATAAAAAAAATCCCTGGATATACGCATTATTTTCCAATAATTTTTCCTTAATTAATTTTTATATTTTAAGTAAAAGACGGTCCCAATTTGAGTTCTTCGTGCAATGTTGATTTAATAAGCACTCAGGTGATTTAGAAAGTAAAGAAACCTGCCTTCAAATCAATTCATTCGAAGGCAGGTTTCTTTACTTTCTATATTCATATACTTTTGTAAATGCCATCGACTATCTATCAAAATAAAAATATCAAGTAGTTTCATGATCATTATTCTATCAAAACTAAATTTTTTTTAAAAATACAACGAATTTTTCTTCTTAATATCCAGTATCTCATTTATAGAAAAGCGTTTCGGGTTGTTAATTTGACGTTTTCCTTCCCTGGATTCTTATTCCGTCGTATCAATTTGCAGAAAATTCGATTCGAAGCTGGAGGCAAATAATTTTGAATCTGAAGCAGGAATTGAGATGTTTCATGGCAAACTGCCAAATGCGCCTTTCTGCCAATTAAAAACAAACCTCGATGCATAGGAAAAGAAATATTTGAAGTTTCCGCTCTCATCTGAAGTTGAAATTGCGAGAAAGGCTTAACACAATTATGCCCGTACAGAATATGACCTGCTTTTCATCAGAAATGTCTTTGCTTCAAGCTCAGTTTTCTTATTTTCTGATGCTCTTCACGTGATTTAAAAGAAATGATTCATTTAGTGACCACCTTTAGCCTTTAGCATGAATTTAACATTTTTACTGAACCAATCTTGTGATCCTTAGCGAGTTATTTGGTGATTAGTCTCTAGAATACGGTCTATTTTATTAGGTTGGTGAATAATTATCAGGTGTTTCTTTGATGTGCTATATTTTAATATAAATTTACAATATTTTATAAATTTATGAATGAAAATATTCTTTTAGGTTAAAAAAAAGCATGTTTGATAACAATACTCATATTCATCATATTATGTTGTATAACTTTGAGAAAGCGCAGTCATTTCAGCGCAGAAGCGCAACGCAGTCATTTCACGATCTCAAAGAGCTAACGGTAAGGGCACAGTGAAGGATATGGTTTCCCGTTTCTAATTTGGCGGCAGTAGGTTGAAAAATAAACTAGGGAGGGGCCAACCACAGGATTTCGATGACCAGGCACTTTTGGCATCCATGGAAGGAGACAAAACTGGACAACTCGAATGCTGGCCGATCATTTCAATATGGACCATTCAAAGATCGTTCGGTTATTGAAGTAGATGGTGACTACGCTCCGGATGAATCATTTTACAATTTTACTGTTGCATTTTTATGTTTCCTTTTTCATTATAAATAGTGTTGAAGAACGCCTGATAATATCGTTTAAAATGCCTGATAATTATGCAACCACCCATTCATATGTTTTAGGTGCATTTCCCTTAACCGATTGAAACAAAGATTTGAGACAAAATTTCACTTGCAGTAACAAAACTCACATCATATTTCATATATTTAGTCATTGCATTTCTGGATTATCGTTTTTACCAGGTTCTGAAAGTAAAGACCGGCAGACCCTTTTTGCTAAAAAATTGACAGGTGTTCTGCACTATAAATGTTAAATTTGTGTACCGAATCTTATCTTTCGTTTTGTAATTATCGTGTTAAGTTATATTCAAGACAGATTTCGTCGGAACGGATTTTGCTCAACATTTGATAGATGTCTGCAGATTCCATGTAAAGACTGCATGCCAAATTTTATTTGTCTTGCTCAAAGTATTTTTGTCACAGACAGACAGAAGGACAGATAGATATACATTCTCCAAGAATGTATCTTCCGAACTCAGGACGATATAAAACGTGAAGATTCGTCAAAATATCGAGTTCGAGTTGTTTGATAATTACAATACTTCCTCTATACTTTGTGTCCGAAAAAATAAAAATATTCTAACAAATTTTCAGTTCAAATGATATTGTTAAATTTTTTAATGGAGTTCGGAATGTCTACTACAAAACTGAATGGATAACTCTTCACTATCCCTAAATGATATTTGTAGAAGTAAAATCATCTTATGTTTACATTAGCATGGCGATCGCTATATGTCATCTTACTTCCTCTTTCATACTCGCAATTCATCAGTTTACCAGAATATAACAAAATTATTTGTAAGTTGAATCAAAAACAAATGCAACTTAGCCAATACTTTAAAGTTTTAACACCAAAGCCAAAATCAATTTAGAGTTAATTTGAACTATTAAATCATTAGCTCTTGTTGGTTCACAAATGAACAGTGCGAAAAATATTTTAAATTTTCAATTCAAACCAAATTTGTTACCAAAGCTTTTTCTTAATTTAGCCATAGTAATTTCGTTCTCTTATTTCCTGATCTGATTCCTATTTTAATAATTCAATTGAAGTTCTGTAAAAATTACTGCGCAATCAGTTGCCCTTGCCAAGGTGTCAAAGATCAACAAGTGTATTCAATCGCCACGTGGCCGGAAATCCCATGTTATATAAGACTAGTGATCATTTGTTTCGTCCCTTTTCTTACTTCTGTTTTTGTGTTGCGCTGTGCCTTCTTGTAATTAATACATGCCTGTCTCCAGGGAGAGAATAAAACGAAATTAAAAATTCATTCTTCTTCTCTGTCTTTCAAACCTGCATTCTGCTTCAACCAAAATAAGCTTATATATATATATATA
>JAPMOR010077295.1:34711-68261 GCA_026543865.1 Argiope aurantia
ATATATATATATATATATGGCGTTAAAGTACGTGGCACAAAAATCTCGTTTGTTTGTTTATCATTTATTGCCGAATGGCAACAGTTAAATATACCATCATATGAACTTCACAGTTGAGTTGAATTTATTGCTTCGATTATGTAATTAATAGAGCTGCAAAATATTACTGGAAATGATCTGATGATAGTTTGCATTGAGAGAACATTCAGTTAAAGGAAAGATGATATAAAAGAAATCAGGATATTGGTTTTAAGCAGAAAGTTTAATCGAGGGCAAGATAAAAAAAAATTATTGTAAAACTTAAGATTAATGTATGGTTTCTCAGCAAATACATCCAAAATGGGGCCAACCATACAAAAAGCCGTCAAATGTCTACTATCCACAATGGATACCAGATATAGTAGCAAACTGCTTTTAAGGTTGCAATAAAAAAACTGTCCCAATTACATCTGACGAGCAATCTCCCCAAAATATATCAACTTCAGCGACCGTAAGTTAGCTGTAATCGGTATGACTTGTCAATGGAAATTGATATTCATATCTTCTAAAACAATTATCTTACAAAAATTATCTTTGTTATCTTAAGACTTAAAAATTACCTATTCAATGATTTAAATTTTATTTCCGTCGAATGTTTTCCTTAATTTTCGTAATATTTTTTTTATTTAATTTGATACGCTATTTGAAATGTTTTTAAATGCTATGATGGAATTCAAACTCATCCAACAAAACATTAAATCGCGAGTTCTTATCCAATCATTAACTCCCATGTAGGGTTTTACTTCCGCTTTTATTTCGTAAAATAGCATATACATTTTAATTTGCAGGAAGTTATAACAATTGAATTGCTGTTTTAGAATCGTATCAAATAACGAGGTGAAAATTTTTTTGAAGCATGCCATGATAATAATTTAACAGCTCAAAAGTCAAAGATCTAGACTAACAAAATGGTCCTCAAAGACGGCAACTATAATTGAAATACGATTTTAAAAACTGTTTTAACATTAAATATCCCCAAATTTTTAATTGTAATTACTTGACCTGTGTTTTAGAAAATTTTAGATCAACATATATTTTTCGGACAATGGATTTTAACAGAGGGAAACGAAAGTGAATTAAAAAGCATGGACAAATGTCTGCAAACAAGAAAAGGCGAAGAGGGCAAACTAAAAGAATGAATGCGAGCCGCATCTCCGTCAAATTCAATAAAAGTCGGTCTTCACTTTCGCTATGACCGATGGCGCTGAGAAAGTAAGCAAAATAGGATGCTTTGGTGTCCAGCCATAACTGTTTTGTCTTCTACTTATTGATCCCCTTTCTGTTCCTACGTTTTTATTGTCTTTTCTCTGTTTTTGCTGTCTTTATTGTTCACCGAATTTTCCATGGGATCGAAATTGAAAAAGAAAAAAAAAATAATAAGTTTTGATGAGGAGACTACAGTGGACAACCCCAGTGGATGAGTTGCCATTAAGTAGAAATTCAATAAAATGAGTTGGTAATGTGATAATTTCGGAAACAGTTTTAATGTGTAGAATTATTTGCTTCTATCAATTGATGCAAATGCCGTTTAGAAACGCCCTATTTTATCGTTGACGATATTTGCTTGAAAAAAAGTCGTGCAACAACAACATTGCTCTGAACAGCTGAGTGAGGGCAAAGAACGTTTCAATTCGTAGTTTATAAATAGAAACTTTGGGATTTAGTTTGACAGTTCGACCAATCCCTTATTTTGGATTTAATAATAGTGTTGAAGATCAGTCGAATTTAACAATTTCGAACCATATACCAGAGATCAGGCAACGAGATCAGGTTTGGTGTGTGTGTGTGTGTGTGCTTTAATTAGAAGTTATTTTCTATGTTTTTTTTAAAATTAATAAAGTTTATATTTGCTTTGTATTTGTATTAATTTATTTTTTAGTGTTTCACTGGCAGGATTTAGTCCCTTAACTATATTATTTTCTTTACTATAAGGTAAGGATTGAGATTTTTTTAAAAATGTTTTTTCATGTTGTTAAGCTGTGTTTCCTTTGAATGATGAAAAGTCATGTATTAGTTGTAATTTTTCTGTTATAACATCTATAAATAAATTAATTTCAATTTAGAAATTCTATAATTCTATAAAATCACGTTTGGGAACACAACTAAGAGGTGAATTAAGGAAAGCAATCTAAAAAAATTTGCACTGCTCAAATTCATTCCAATAAATCAATAACTAACTGAACGACGAAGTCATTTCTTTAAGATAAATTATTATGTATATTTATTTTTTTAACTATTTTTATTCATTTTTTTTATTTAGCCATCTTAACATAACTTGAGAGTCCTGGTATTTTCTTGTGAAGGCATAAAGATTGAATTCCACTAGCGTAATCGCTTTAATTGAATTGAACTCCTATTAGTTATCTTCATTGTAAAAGCAAGTTGCTTGCGGAATCCGAATTTGCAAGAATAGGCCACAGATCGAGAAATTCAATTGGATATGTGACATGATACAGTAGTCGTAAACCTGAAGCTTTAGGGTGTTTGATCATTAAAAAAGTAAAGACTTTAGTCATCCAATTCCTGATGATACCTTCGAATTTTGATATTGCTTGTAAACTAATAGGAGGAAGATGAGTCATTGGCGAAGCAGCATTGGTTGTAGTGCATTAGTTCGGAAAACAGTTGATCCAGTTTTGTCCTCTGTCATTTGTCGAACTATTTATTTTTTGAAATTAATAGCTTCAAATTAAATTTTTATCTGCAAATATTTTTTTATTAAAATATTAATTATTCCTGACTATAAAATAATTTTTCATTCCTATAAGAAATGAATTATAATAATTTAATTTTTAAGCAGTTAAATAATCATTAAAACGGCTTTAATGATAATAAACATTTCATTATTACAGTTATCATTATAAACTCATTAGATTGTCGCAACATGTCGTTCTTAATTTAAGAATTTAGTTGGAACACGCCCGGAAAAGAGAGTAGCCGTTTGTTTGTTGTACTCCAGAATTTGGTATTAGCTTTCTAACAGATATCCCAGAGAAAATGTCGCTCTCGTGAATGCACACAGTCTTCGTTCATTAATTCTGAAAAATAAGAAATATTTTCTGTTTCCATTGTATTTATAATAATTTGAAATCTGGTTTTTTTTTAAATAACCGGATTTGTAATAAATAGACTCAAAAATTCAAAATATATGAATAAAAACTTACAAGGATCGTTTTAAAGCTTATAATAATGCTATTATAAATATTTTTATTATCATAAAAACTGTATTTAAAAATTATTATTTGATTAAAAAATTAAAAAATATTCAAATATCTTATAAATGAGCAATCATTTTTGGACAAATGGTTAATATTGTTAGAAAAATATATATTAATATATAATTTAATTTGAAATTAACTGCAAAAAAATAGTCAAACAACCCATTCGCAATGAATTCCACCTGATTAGCAGGTTACTAGCCACCTCCCATGCTGTTTTGCTCCTAATTTTGACAACTTATCTAATATATCAAGATGAATTTTTGTGTGTTCGTATTTTGTGCGCTGCCGTACCGTTCATCCGATTGCGATGAAACTTTGCCAACTTATCGCTTGTATTTGCCTGAATGTTACAGGCATACTACAGTTATATCTAAAGTGAAAAAAATAGAATAAATACTATTTATGTTTCTTCTTTATATATCATTCAATTTCAATGAATGAATTCATTGTCGATAAGAAAGTAAATACCATTCTTTTTATCATTTGGAATTCGTTCTAGTTATAAGTGCAAAATATGAAAATTGAATGAAGTGCAATTAAAATAAATACTGCTTAAATATATCCATAAAAATCACTTGAATTCAAAAAACAATAATTTGAGAACGTGGAGTTTCACCAATAAAAAAAATAGCATAAAAGATAATCAGCAGCAAATAACCTAATTGAAAATCTGCTGTTATCGACAGACGAAAATGTGGGTAATTCTATATTATATTGAAACATATTCTTAAAGTTTGGTATTTAAAAAATTGTGAAATCAATAATTGTTGTTTACAATCATTCGTTTCAATGGATTCTTTCATTGCAAAAGAACAGGTATCACTTTTCATGCAAAATATTTGCTTAAATGAACCTTTTATAAAACCGTCTACTATATTAAAATCACTACTAAAATTTACTAGTCTTTCAGATATCTTCTCCGCCTCTTTTTAAATGCAACTGCTGAAAAACTTAATGCATATTAAATGCCCTTCAAGACTCTCTCCGCATCAAATGGCAGCCTCGGCTCTTCGCATTCTAAACTGAATTCTCAAAATAAGAGGCTATTGCGTGCTGGTCGGCACTTTAACTATTATTTTTCGCTTTTCGCTTTCCACACGTCTTCCGCTTCGAAGTCAGATATCACGCGATGCGCCGTTAATGAATAAAATATGGTATAAAATTTTAGTATCAAACTGTTGAATGCCTAACTGCGGAAGAAAAATGGATTCGGTCGCTGTTTTACTGAGCGTTCTTAGATATGACATCATTAACGAATGCAATTCAGCGCGGAGTATTCGAGCTCCATTATCTGAGTTGCTGTTTAATGAAACGATTTTCGTGTCCAATTATTAAAAACCCCTAATGATTTCTAAATTAAAGAAAAAACTGGAATAACAAAGATACTGGAAAAAGAGACAGAAATAATAAAGCAAGAGCTTTGTTATTCTAGTATCAAGACTAGATTTCAAAAAAAAATCTATTTATTGCATTTATTAGTGTAGATCAGACAGTCCTATTTTGATGTGATGGATATGGAGAATGAATTATAGTATTTTCCTCATCTTCTGATCATGGTTCGAAATAACGAACTCTGTTTATAAATGCATGTATGTAGCGGAAAAAATGAATGCAAGTTTAATGAATCGGTAAAGATAAGAAACAATACTGAATGATAACAATAATTTTCATAAATAAATGATAAAGCATTTTTAATTCAGTAACTGACAATCTTTTTTTTCAAGAATTTAATCTCTTTTTAAAAAAAATATTGCATCTGCTGCCTCTATAATAATGTTCTATGTCGTAATTTGTTTTGCATTTTTCATTGTTATTCTTCGAGATTAATAAATAAAGCATCGAATGATCATTCTCTATTCTTATGATCTTTCTCACATTTATTACAAATTAACAAATATCAATAAAAGAGGTTTATCATTTAAACACACTCTTCAATATCTTTTGCTATGGTAGTCACAAAACTACATTGTATGTAAAAATCTTAATAAAGCCATCATACGATTCATAAAAGTCAAATAATGTTGAGGTTTAAGCTGTCAATGTATTAGGTTTAGGTTTAGTTACACTAAGTTCCTTTACAAAACAATGAAAGTCATTTTGAGACGACCGTTGAAACTTTGAGCTTCATTCAGATGACAAGGAGGACACATGAATTGTGCCTCCACTCCAAACATCCACACCACGCCAACGAGAGGATGTTTATTCCTTCGTCTTTCTTGTTCTTGCGTACAGCCGACCACCCCGCCACCACTGAACGTAGCAGTATCGACAGGATTTGTTGTGGCTGACTGCTATCTTTTGCATTGTCCACCCTTGCATTGACCGATTTGTCAAACGGACATTCTCTTCGAGATAATTGGACACAAAGGGGTCAATTACTGTCCTTCTTCCTTATCTACAAACTCTCAAACAGTTGGTAAAAAACTGACAATTTTTGACATCATGTCCTTCAGAGTTTTAAGATTACCTGGTGCCATCAGTACTGTACTTAAGTCATTATTTATAATTTTCAGATTATTTTCTTAATTCTGACATTTCTATGCATTCCTTTAAATAGTGGTAAACGGTACCGATTCCTCCACAAATGCATTTATTGTCCTGCATTCTTCCAAATCTTTGGAAATATGCAGGAAATCTCCCATGTCCAGATATAATTTGAATTATCAGTGGATGGTGCCTTCTTATTTTTATTTCTGGATTAGGAATAAAATCGAAAGTTACTCTTCCGTTTTTGGACATATACCATCTTTCAAACCATTGCAGCTTTATTTCTTCTCTTAATTCCCATTTCAAGACACCATTTGATTTGGGGACAACCATATCATCACCCTCTTTCTGTGCCGCCAACTTTGCATATTGATCCGCCTTTTCATTACCATATATCCCAATATGGGCCTTAACCCAATTCAACTCTATCCACTTGTTATTTTTTACACTTTTTATCTTTTCTTTTATCGTCCATATTTCCTTATTACATTTGTGAGATGATTGTATGGCTTGTAGGACTGACAGAGAATCTAAAAAAATTGAGCACTTCTGTCCGTCCTCCACCCTTTCACAATATTCAATGGCCATCTTTAAAACTTACACTTCTGCCCGGAAACTTGTGGCATGGTTCGATAATTTCACAAGATTTTTATCGATCTCTTTCCCATAGTAGTATACTACTATTGCAGCTCCTACTTTATTTTCATCTTTTGAACCATCTGTAAAAATTTCTATTCCATCCATATCTGGGATTTTAATTTGAAAACCATAAATAAACCATTCTGAAGGATGTTGTTCGAACTTGTCAAAATACATCTCATAATCTTTTTAGCTGAAGGGATGTTTATTCCCGGTGGATTTAATGTGCATCTGGATTAACATCTCGATTTTGAAACACTCCAATCTCAAACCCGGAATCTTATCAGACCTTACCGCTGACAGAAGAATTTTTTGTTTTTTTTTATACTATGTTTACAGTTCCTGTGATACTCTTCTCTACAAAGCATGTTCATTTTACTGGACGATATTTTTTTTTGTTTCGTCAAATTAGCACTAACTGACAAAAGGTACAATGATTTTTCTTTAACTGATATATTTCTTACAACATGACGGATAAAACTAAATTAAATATAAATCATTTTACTGCTAAAACGTTTTTAAAAAATTAAGTAAATCTCCCATTTGTTCATATTGCTTTCAGAAAAATAATAATAAGTCCTATTCAGCTCAATTTATTATTTGTTTGTAAAAGAAAAAAAAAGAAGTCGGAAAACAAACGTTTAGATACACTAATACTTCATATTTAAAATTATTCATTTTGTCAAGATTAGTAATTATTCATTCATTCCTTATTTGAATCCAGTTTATATTGTCCTCTTTGAGCATTAAGCACAATATGAATGCAAGTGATAACCTTTATGGATTATAAAAGACAGATTATTCCAGGAATTCCAAAGGCACATTCAGTTTGAAAAGATATCATTAGTCCAAAGACCAAATTTTTGAAAAAAAACAGAAAAAAGTATTAAATTAAATCTTAGTTTTTGTATTATGCATATATTAAACAACCCTTTTTTAAACATTCTAATTTTATAAAGGAGTTTCCTGAATAGAATATTAAATCTCACACTAACTTTGTTTATTCTTAGTCTAAATGTTCCTCTGAATTGCAATATTTTTCTCTTAACACGTATCGCATTTCAGCCTCGTGGACACAATGAACCTACTCGTATGTTCGGAAGAATGTTTTTCAACGAACGATTTGTCGGAAACAGATGTTATTTCTTGTTTTTAAAATAAAAGGAATTCCAGTACAGGAGCGATATATTTTATTTTTCAAAAATAAGCGTAGAGTTGAAACATGTACCTACAGTTGTGTTTGTAATTCTTCATTCAGTTTAAAGTTGCATATTTCTTTTAAGATCAATTTGATATATTATTTCAATGATTACATATTAATCTTGCATCTGTCAAATCGATTTTTATAATTGCTTAAATTACTGGTTTTGAAAGTCAAAGGAATTGAGTCCGAAGGAGTCCGCTACCAAATTTTCCCATTCAGTTCATTGTTTTCTGAATTATAAAAATAACTTTAATTGAAATATAGAATAATTATTGCTGTTTATGTTTTATTTTCAGAAATAGCTCCATTTCTATGTTTGTAAATCATTGGTTCAGTTACAATTTTGGCACAGGAGCCATAGTTGCCACATATATCGATGGATTTCAAGTTTCGGATGCGTCGTAAACAATGTATTGGCTTTTTAAATACTCACCATTTTTATCTAATTGTCCATTAGGTAATGGAATCAAGCCATTTGTAAAAAGCAACAGTGCATGCCATTTAATATAAAATTATACTATTTCTTTCTCTAAGTGAAAGCACCACGTCTTGTTTCCAATGCAAGTTGCGCATTTAATCTTACAACTCTCTTAAAGCCTATCAAGTGAGAATTCATTATAATTACATCAGAAATCTCACGCTGCAACTACAGTTTCAAAAGGGAGAAACCAATGGAAGTGGTCTCCCCAAAACTTTCTTTCTTAATGAAGGTGTTTACCAGAGAATGCCTAGCAAGGCATTGGCATACAATAGTTACGAAGTATTGACCTATGGCGAGAATTCAGCATTTTTACTGAATTCATTGTGCAATTTTTAGAAATTTTTTTGATGATTAAACCCTAGCATGCGGTTAATAGCACAAGCAAATCGAATTTCTATTTCAGACACATATTTCCAAAACGAAAATTTGATGCAAAACTACATTTAAGTCATAAAATCCAATACCAAATTGGATATTTTCAAGTTGCTTTTTAAGTTATCACATTTATATGTTTCTGGAAGTACAAACCGATAGATTGTCAGCTCCTTATTGTAGTTGGCTTAAAATTTGACAGGTATCTATAGATGTTAAATATACGCACCGATTTTTTTTTGATCTAGTTCTTTTCGTTTTGCGGTTATCGTGTAACTTTTATTCTAGTACTCAGATTTTCTTTGAATAGATTTTGCTCAACATTTGACCGTATTCTATAAATTTTATGTAACATCATCTTTCATCTGTCTAGTTCTAAGCGTTTTTAAATTATTTTTGTTACAGAACGAACAGGCAGACAGACATAATGCCAAAGATGTTTTCTTCGATCCCTAACGTGTCTGAAACTTTAAGATATGCCAAATCTCGAGTTTGAATTTTTTTGATAATTGCAATACATTTCCTCTGCTTCATATAGGAGAAAATAAAAAGGTGTTCATTTTTAGACGAATGTTGCCCTTTTCTGTTTCGATATCTCTAACATTATTTATCTTGCAGTGCCCTGCTGATTTAAGTGTTAAGCTTTGATTTACCAAGAAATAAATAAACAATAAAGAAGGGGATAGTAATATCACTGCCATATGGCAGACGTTGCTTTCCAAACCATCTGTTATCCGCCCGCGCATTTTATGTCATGTTGCAATTCAGGTTTATTTACGTCCTTATGGGAAGCAATAATTAGGCGATTTGGGGACGGGCTTGTATTTTTGTATTGTGGTCAAATTACGATCATATTGAAACTGACATCCTTCTCCCAAATTTCTATGACTTTTTAATGAGATTATTTGATGCTGCCTTTTAATACACAGCAGGTCCGCTTACATCTTGATTCTTCGTTAAAACAGAAAGGGGTTACGAAACTGCAACCTCCAATCTAGAAGAATAAACTTTGCCACCTCGTCACCGTAAGTGCATGTTTTCTCTTGTGCATTGTATTGCACAATTAAATTGGTGCAGTGAGTTAGATGAGCAATGCATGAGTATAAATTGACTATTTTCTATCAAATAAAAATAAACTCTCAGAAATAATTCAAGCGACGATTATTTTAAAATTTTAAGTAAATTGTAATTACATCCTAAAGAAAAATTGTTCCAAAATCAAAATGTTTAGCTTTTTAAAAAAAATTATATATATATATACGCTGATATTTTAACAGGGCAGCGACATTTCAGGTATTACCCGACTGATTAAACTAATTGATAATAGTATTTAGCAATCTTTGGAACCTACACACAAACTCAGTTAAAAAAAATAGTTTAAATATCTTTATGAAATCGTTCCTCAAAGTCGCATAGAAATGCAAAATTTAATTAGTAACTGATGAATAAGTTTTAAAAAAAGTTAAAACTAAGTTAAAAATAAAATATTTGACATACAAAGAGTCTTTACCAAAATTCTTCTGAAGACGTGCAAGGAATATTTTGAAAAGCATGTTTTTTGGAATAAAATTTTCTGTCTGTATATTATTTGAAATTGAAAATATTATCTAATATTTTTATTCTTTTCAAAATGCCGCATACAAATAAGAAGTGGATTGAAGGTTATGCCTTAGCGCTTTCTGAATATTCCTATTCCGTAATTCAAAAATGTTGCGAAATGCATGTTATTAAAATTTCCAAGTTCAAAAATTGCAACATTATTAATCGGAAACTGTCAATCATTGCTTCTGCACGGAAAGAAGTCTCCAAACGAATATCCGAAACAAGTACGTACCCGCTGCGCATTTTTCTAAAGTAAAATCGCTGGTACTAATTAAACACAGCCACACCGCCAACACAGAAATCAGTTGCAAGGTCTTGAAATACATCAGCAGCAACAATAATTAAAATAATAAGCCAATATTTACAACTTTAAAAAACGTCAAGAAGTATAACATTCTAAAGCGTTTGCCGAAGCATGTGTATCAACACAATGCAGTTTATAGAATTCTATATAAAAAAATTATTTAACAAGAAGTGGAGGGAGATACATTGCGATTCTTGGAGAAGGTTGTATTTACCTAAATGACTGAAGAAAAAAATTGTATAAACATGTTTCTGCCAATAAGAGAATTTTAATTATCTCAGAATTCTCATGCATTGAGAAATAATAAGAAGAATGAAAGAAAATATCAAAATCAATTCAAAGTGTTAATATTTGCTATTTAGAGAAGAAATTCTATCTCTTTATCCAGATTTTCAAAGAGTGAAACTTCAAATAAAACGAAGCTGCGAATCGTATTTCAAAAAATACCCTGCTTTTATAGAAAAACATGAAATATATTGCATATATATCTTTTCAATATATTCCTACAAAGTCCCCTGATGTTTCGCCAATGGATTATTGTTCCATTGGCCTGTTGAAAAGAGCTCTTTAAAACCCATCAATATTGAGGAATTTTGGAAAATAGGAGAAAAGAAAGACCCTCGAAATTAGAGGAAAAGCTTTTCTATCGAGGAAATCGTAATGAAGACTTATAGCTATCATATCCGATATTTTAAAAAATTTCTACATTTTTAACGTTAATTCAATTACCTGAAATCATAAGTATATAAATTTGTATACATTCTTATGCTCTTTTCATTGAAATAAACTGATATACAAAATATGAAAGTATAAAATTAAACAAAATATAAAATGCTATACAAAATATATCATTTTACAATCTGCATTTTTTTATCAAAAATGCACTAGCGTGCAAAATCTCAAAACTCTTGAAGCCAAGAAAGCGATTGAAGAATCGACTACTTAATTCTATTATAAGAAATATGTAGTTGAATAAAATTGTTTATTTTTTTTTCTGATTTGACAGAAAAAAGAAATCTTATTTCTTTTTTATAACTTGCACAACTTTTTTCCTAATCTTGTAGATTAGTCTTGGTAATATGCTGTAAAAATTATAAATAACCATTTACTCTTGAATTTATCCTTGTCCTTACAGGAAATAAGCAATCAATGCATGTTTTATATAACTTGAAAATATTCAATGAATTACACAAAACCGGAATTAAAACAAACTTTTATTAAACAAATAAAACGTAAAAATAAAGACATTTTAAAACTTGATACAATAATTTCAAACATACACATTCATCAAAAATATTTAAAGCTCATTGGCATTACTTTCACAATGATAGGTTATAAATTTGAACTTTCAGTATTTCACGAACAATCCAAATAATATACATAGTTAAGTTGTTGATCGAACAGCACAGCAACTGGAAATTGAAATATACGAGCTAAAATTCTAAAATTCCTAACAAAATGGTGAAACGTATCACAGATATTTTAATTTATCAAACATATTAATAAAAAGGTTTAGATTTCATTTTATTATATAAACGTAATAAAGCTTCTAAATAATTTTAAATTTTTGCTTTATTTTAGAAAATAAATGAAATGATTGCATCACTAGATGAATGAGACAAAATTTAATTTTTATACCCGTCAATTTACTTACGCGTGAAATAAAAGATGAAAGCTTTTCCATGGACACATTTAAATGTTATGACACTTTTAAATATATTGAATTTTTAATCACTGCGAAATGTAATGAAAAAGTTAAGATTAATAAGACAATGCTTCGTATCTGCATGAAACTCAACAAAAGTACAAAACATTTAAATGTACGTTAATAGTTAAACTAGCCATTTTGAGCTATCAGATCCTCTCTTCCACAAAGCAAAGAGGTCAAAACTCGGATTTTCTCATTCACAATTTGGCTATAATGTTCTTTTAGCCACACTTGTCTTCTGGCTTGCTTATTAGAACGTATCGGCTGATGACGTTGCTAGAATCTTGGCCTTGACTGGCAATCAGAAGATTAGCTGCGCCTTCTGCGAACTGGCTGAAAGCGGAATCTGAAAAAAGAAAATTTCGTTAATTCCAATGAGGAATGATTTCAAATTTGAATCATTAAATTCCAGATATTATTTTAGTTACATTAATGTTCCGTTTCGAAGCAACACAGACATTTTGAACTTTGATCAGGATGGAAGATACTTGAGGTGACACCTCCTGTTCAGGAGCATTCCACTTTCGACGTCAGTTTAAGTTTGTAAAGTCCCACATACATCGCGGATTTTCAGAGGAATCCGGCATCAAATCCAGAATTTTTTAGGCCACAATTGTTTGGTTATATTAAAGTCCCGTTTTAAAGCAACACCAGGGCTATTTTGGGGCGAACCTCGTAATTGTGAACCATGGTCAGATGACGAGAACAACATCTGAGCTGGCAACTACCCCTTATCCAATCTTCCGCACCATACCAGAAGGAAGACATTTGGCTCCGACGGATATAACGGGCATCAGACTCGCTTACATGATGATTTTTTGGTGGAATCGAGTCTCGAACCTAGAATCCCTTTGGTCTCGAAAATGGGACCTTACCACCAGACCACCGCGTCCCTCTTTTAGACCATAAGATCAAGACTTTACAAACTTGAAAAACAGGCATCGTTGTTCCAAAAATCTCGTCATCATCAATATGTGAATTTAAAGTATTCCTTATATGTAGTAGAAAATGAAAAATACTAAAATAAAAACTAAAAACCGTAAAATAAAGCGAGATTGTGCCGAAAAAAGAATGCACCTCATACAGTTATAAATGCTATCAACTTCTAGTCAATATTTGAGTAACCAGCATTTCACCTCATGGTAATGAATTTTTATTTTTCACTGCTCAAGTCACATATATGCAAAACTAAATCATTCTCTACATATTCACCAATGCCAATTTTACTGAATGGTATTGAACCATCCGCCTTTAATGACCTAGATACTTATTTGGAATTGCCAGATTCACCGCCTTCAATGATATGGAATTTGGACTTGGTATGTTATTTAGCAAAATGTAAAAATAAAGACATTTTAAAACTTGATACTTGACGGATACTTAGTGGTAATTAAAATACCCACCTTCAGTGACCAGATATTCGATCACCACATTAATAATATAAATTTACTCATGTCAATTCACTTTGATGATCTAAAACTTGTGGCAACATATGAAGGTACTATTTTTAATTATACTTACAAAAATATTTTGATTGGTTCATCACGGTTACAAAGTGGTGAAATTAGACATTTTATCGCTTTTCCATCCTAATTTCCAAAAATTCTTATTGAATAAATTGATTTTTTTGTTGTTGAAAGCTAAGAATGGAATATTATGCTCGCTATCTGCACAGCTCACATGATGATTAAGAATTGCAGTGCCGATAAAAACCTCGCGCAATTAGAAGTTATATTGAGCCGGAATTTCTTTTTATGATCCTGTAAGGTTATTATGGTAATTATATTTCCTTTAGAATGTTCATGTGCGCAATGATCAGAGCATATGGAACGCTATTAAAATAACAGTGCTTAAATATTTATAATAATTTGGTGTTTAAAAATATTTTTGAGGTAATAAAAAAATAAAATTGTAAATAAGAGATTTAAAGAAGATTCACCAGAAGGCATTTTCTAACACCGCCAAAGTTAGTTACACTTAAATATATAAATGCATTCTCGGAACTGTTGCTTTTTGAAATGTGCTCACCGAAACAGATATTTCGTTAACATAAGTAAAATTTATAAAATATATTGATAATAATAAAAAAATCTGCCGTCTCAATTCAAACTTGGAAATTCATGGAAGATCTTGGAAAAGGAAGAAAAACAACAGAACACTTGTGCAATGTTTATCACATGGCCGATATCATCTGAATCGATTCCTAACATGTCATTTCAATCCAGGTTATATTGATAGGTTTAAAACATAGGGCATTTTCTACCATCACAAAATCATGCACATTTTTTTTATTTTATTTTAGGCTTAAATTAAGCAATCAACTTTTACTTAATAGGTATATCAAACATGTCAAACAGAGTAATGGGCTGTCTCTCATTTTAAGATTTCGGAATTATTTTTGTGTCAGCGAAGTTGCCTACAAGTGCATAAAAACTTTTCTATAACAGTCAATCTAGTCAGTACACAACGGGATGGTGGACAAAAATGTAAATCCGGTATCATAGCCGAAGATATGTCACTAAGTCACCACAAGTCAACGCATTATTTTAAAATAATCTTTGATCCCATAAAAACGCGGCTTTTCTATTCTTTTGAAACCAATTTATACAACATTATAAATTTTCAAATAAAAAATTGAATTATATAATCACTGCAATATATTGACGGCCAAATATATATCAAAGGGAATTATCAGTTCAAAATTCCAAGCTGATCATAAACTTTTTTTAAACGTTCTTTATTAGAAACTATTTGGCTTATTTTACAGATATTAAACCATCTTTTTTGTGGATATTCTCTCCTCTTAGAGAATGTCCCAATTCATCAAGTCCTGTTTCGCCGTAACATGTGTGCTATTTTGGAGTCTGAACTCAAAATTTCAACTGAAGTCAGATGGAGTTTTCGTTGAAAAGAATCACTATCCTATGAATTTTTCCCGAAACAGTTTCCTGTCCCTTACTCGACGCCTTGTGGAACGAACTGATGAGAAACTCTGGAATGAATGCTACACGTTTTCGGGTGTTTGTAGGTGGATTCTCCACCTACGACTCCTTTCAACTGCTCATCATTCACAGCAGCTGGACACTTATTTCTCTGTTTGAATTCATTTGATAGATCTATTTTGATGCGTTTGACCACTGATCTGAAATTTTTGTACCTTATTACTCTAGGAATTGTACGGGAAACTTCAGCAGCTTTAAACTTAATTGTGTGTGTTAAATCAAGATGCATAAAATTTCTCTATTTATAACAGCCACCCTTAATGAAAAGATATAGAAAGACGTCTGGATAAGAAAAGATATAGAAAGAAAGTAGCTGCAGTTGTATGTTCAGGTGGATAGAACATACCTACTATATGTTCCAATAAATGTATAATGACGCCCAATGGCGCAATATTAAGATATAATATCATTCGTTAAAAAAAATGTCAGTAACTTACCGTAGACATCAGCAGTAGCTATGTTTTCAAATTCGGGCCTCTTCTTCGAGTACTTCACCGTCGTATATTCTCTTCTCGATAGCTTGGAAGGCAAATTGGAAGGATTCTTTTCCGTTTCATTTGAGGATATCTGAAAGGGGAAAAAAAAGAATCATACACTTTCGTGTGACCCTAATTTTTATCTTGTCTACTTTTTTGCTCACTATTTATTAAATTAACAGGGATCTTCTGGACCAGACTCTCAAGAACCTCTCTATAGAATTGCGAATTAATAAATATTAAGATTCCATAATGGGTTCCGTTCAATTCAGGATTCTCAGTTTTCTTCGCTGTTCGCTTGCTGCAACATGATTTCTACCCTTTTAGAAAACTCATTCTTTCAACAAAAGCTGCTAAAATCATTTACTATTCAAATGAGTCTTTAATCCTTTTGTGTAGAATGCAGTGTCTCATTCGTGCATGGACATACGGAATTATTGAAACGCGAATAAATCAAAAGAGAATAAAAATCTCTTAGGCAAGCGTAAATATTAGTTTTTCTTTACTATTTTAATAGATAATAATAATAAATATCCCAAATGGGATGTTATTTAATTAGGAGATAAAATAAATTAATAGGTGAAGGAATTAAAAAGTGCGCTCAGTTGTAAAATCTATATCTCAGTCAAGACGAGTACCCTTGTTGAAATTCGAAAAACAGAACTTCTTTTGTTAATGAGAGAAAAAGAATAAGAGAGCAAAAATATGAAAGAAATTTGGAGAGAAGTCTTATTTGAAGCGAAGAGTAAATCTCCTATTGGCCCAACGTAGGACCTTTGAATTTCAAAACGGAAGGGTCTTTTGAATCTTGCCGAATCCCCGGATACCAGAAGATATAGAAAATTTTAATGATTCTTTAAGCGTTTAATAATGATTTCTTAAATGCTAGAGACAAAGGTCTTAATTTACTGACTAAAAAGAGTTTTACTGTGCGCGTTTCGATGAGATAAAACTTTATTCTGTTTAACTATCGTAATTGATATTTTCAATGCTTTTATTTTCCTTTAAAAGACACCAACCAAAGCTGTTTTGTATTTCAATACAAATTTCATTCGTTCCTATATGGAAAACTTATATATCATCATTGTGAAAATTATAAAATTATTGCATACTTGTAGTTTGAAAACAAAAAGAATGTAGTACACTCCTAACACTAGATATCTTAAAACAGTTTATGTTTTTCCCACAAATGAAGCAAAAGTAGAATTAGAATGGTTTTTAACTTTTATTGTTCTGTGAATTACTATTATGGTCATCCCTGATTAACAATCAATCTGACCTTCAAGTGGAGTTATAGAATGAAACTGGGAAGATTTGTTGAAAATTGCTTAGTTCCACTTGGATAGAAACTTCAAAAGGCAAATTATTAAACATTTATAAATTTATTCCGCCAGTAACCAAAAAAATGTCCACGCATTTGCAACGCACATGCAAAAAGAGTTATAAACCTTTTGTATTTTTAGATCGAGTCCGACTTACCATTCCCCAGGATATGTCATATTCTTGATAGATAATGATTATTCCAAAAATCACAATAGCAAAGCTTTCACGCTAGTTTTTAGTAATTATAATAAACCCATAATTATTTTTGGGCCTACTAAGCAATAAAGGAATTCCTTACACTTGCACATATATAATTATACATCTTATTAATTTTCGAAGTGAAAAGCACTAAATTAATTACATACTTCAATACAAGAATTAGAAAAAAAATAAAGACTAGAAGTAGTGCGATCTGCAGTAGCTGTTGAATGACTAAAATTGTTACCAAACATTGGGAAGCGTACTCTCAAAGTTTCTATTACTTTTCCGATTTTACTGCATTGATTTAAAAAATGTGGCTAAATAATTCGATCTAATTATTTCATTGTTACAAAACTTTGCAGATAAAACCCATTTTAAAGTTAACACCTGCCACTTTTGAAGATGTTTTGTAATAGTTAAATTTATTATAATTTTATAATTATGAATTCTCATAGTTAGTACTTTATTTCCCCCTCTACAGGGTTCATTTATCCCATTCTTTTTCGCTTATCTGGCTGGAAACCTGTTTACCTTTGCACTCGACATTCTCTCGGACACCTTCAAGACTATGTATCATTTTGACATTTTTAAAAAAATTTTAATTGTTAAAAATACCTACAAAATATTAAAAAGATGAGTTTCCCTGGAAAATGAATCTACAAAAAAACAATCCATTTATTTTTGGTGTAATAAACCGGTCCTTGTATTAAATAAATAATTATAAATCAATTTATCTTTTCCAGTGCAAAGGATAAATATAAATTTAATTATTTATTCTGAATAGCTAAAATAGCAGACAATCAAAAATTATTAAAGTTTTTAAAATTTTCATCTGTTTTCTTAAGAGTCGAATTTTTACGTCCACTTAAAGTCGATACATTTTCAGATTATTTTTGTCGGAAAAAATTGACCGAGTAAAAATTGAATACAAGAAATATTACTGTCTGCAAAATTAATAAAGCTATGTGTAGTTCCAATTTTTATTCGAGTTTGATTAGGCAAGCTTTAACGTTAAATGTGTTTTTTTATCAACTGGCATATTTTTAAGAATAAGCGTCAAAAAGATTTAGAGAATCGAAATTCCTGCAAATATCCTAATATGCACGGTGCTTCAAACCAAACATTACAAACTGCAAATAGTGCGAGTAATAATTCATATTCTTTCCTATTGTCAATAAAATTTGCATCTCTGATGGCTACGATTTCCAGTTCATTTCAATTTCATACCCTCTTCCATCAATTCAAAATCAAAACTGTCACGTTCTCCTTAGATTTGCAAAACCGGCTACATTGAGAGAAATGGAGGTTGCACGCAACACTCGAACAACCCATTTCAATTTTCGATGTAATTGAAAGATGTATAGATATTCCTCTAATGGCATATATGTGAGGAGTTTAGATAATTGTGGACTTTCATGATGTCAGGTTTCATGAAGAATGGAGGCTTGATTTGCGGAATTCATTAGCAATACCGAACCTGTGCATCAGACATTCTCTACTTCGGATTACTCTCCTATTAATTCCGTGTTTTCACTTCATTTAACATTCGGCGGTTGTCTGATATTAGGGAAAATTTCGATGCTTAATTGAAAGCAAAAGCTGTAAAAGTGCATACGTAGGATATAAAGGAGGTAATGATACTGTTTCTACGATGATACGATTAAGTTGATGAGATTTTAATATCGTAAACGTATCAAAAAATTCTTTTATATCGAATAAGAAATCTCTTCGGATTCTATTTGCACTCAGATTATACAAAATTGAATTTCATTAAATTTAAATTATCTGTGTTAGGGTCCATCCGATAAAGATCAGTTGCTTTCTGGAGCTGCCCTGGAGTGGCTGTTAGCGGTTTCTTTGGTGACTTATTCCCCGATTGGATATTTCGTCATTGAACTGTTATTTGATTTTTGTAAATAATATTAACCCAGATGAGGAAAAAGTTGTTCTTTGTGAATATACAAGGCTGCAAATAAAAGAATCATTTTGTTACTATACTCTCTTCTTTGATAGGTCTTGATGGAAATATTACATAACACATCAGATTTTAACGTTTTTTTTTTAAATTTTTGTTAAAATTACCTACAAAGTGTTAATAAGATATAGATTAATTTTTCGGGGCAATAAACAAGGCTTTATATTAGGTCAATTATGCATCCCTATAACTTTTCCCTATACAAAGGTTTAATAATAAGAAAATAAATTTCCTCGATGCTCAGAAATAAGTAAATCCTTTTCAATAGCATAACTAACAAGGGAAATTAACCAAGTGAATATATAAATAAATAAATGGAGCGTACGCAAGTAACAATGTTAATCAAATACTTCGTTTCGATTTGAGTTACCACTTTCTATTCAGAATGCTTTTGTACCACCACCCATTTAACAAGAGTTTTGCGGATGAAAATAGAATGACTGAATTCTCTGTCATACATATTTCTTTTAAAAAGAAACTTACTTTTATATTTCGCTCATTGAGAAGAATTTGCTCTTTTATGAAAAGAAAAAATATAAACAAAGAAACCATGCCCCTAAAGAAAAATTCACTACTTCGCATCAGGTTACAGAATTAAAATAAAATTCAAATTTAGCTGCAGGATTTAATTAGGCATGCTTCAACACGATGATTAAATTGAACAGATTTTACTTTTATGTAATATTTTTTAAGTTATAGCCTTTCATTAACCTCAGAAGCCAATGGAAACATACATACATTAATACAACAATTAGTAGATAGTCCTCTCAGATTGGGGAACATTCAGTTTCAATTTCTTATATTATTTCAAATTGAAGATTTAAAAGTCACTTGTTTATGGAACAAAATCTTCTAACACGCAACTGAAAACCAAATAAATTTTAAAAAGTACTTTTTTTGTCAACCACCGAAAATGCAATAGAAGTCGAGGGTTTGGATTTCTGAAAATGATAACTTTCTGTAAAATTGTATTTATGTTCATTTTTTTCCTTCATATAAACAACTTTTTCAAACTTTTAATTCACCTAAAGACATTATTTCTCATAAAAAAGAAAATATTATAAAAATAAAAATAAGATGCAATTCAGATGCAGATTCAGGTCCCCATGAATCCAAAAAGACATTTTTTTACTCTTTCGTATACAAAATATAGAGAGTATTCTAATCGTCAAAAATTGCGAATGATAGCAAGTTTTGATCCAACTCCATTCAGAGAAACCTACGTGTCCGGCTGCTCAAATAGAAGTGAAAAGAGCTTGATGGATAAAATACTAATTCATCATTAAAGATATATACATGGTTTTAAGATTTATAATGCAGAAACCTGACAAATGTTTAGCCAAATCCAACAAAGGATTGAACACTATAGGATTTTACTTTTAGAAATATGTAAACTCGATCATTTAAAAACGAAATAATTTAAATATATCAGTTTAAATCATAGTTAAAGTGTAAATTAAGTTGAATATATTTGGTATGTGATTTTGTAACCGCAACTGTCATTCTCTGCCAAATTTTGGTATGAACTTTGTAAGAAATGCGTCTATTTGATTTTCGAATATTAATCACATGCAAAGGAGGATACTCCAAAACACTCGCCAGAGATTGCACGATAAATTCTGAAAAAAATGTTATTGTCTCACTAAAGGTTAATATTTCGCAACTATTATATGCAAATGCCATGCAAGACTATCTCTGCCTTATCCCAGCAGTACCATTTTTTTCGGTGGGTGTTACAAAACATTCCTTGCACACTTTTATTAGAAAGTGAGCAAGAAAATTTTGGTTAGACCATTCCCGCTGGTTGGAACTATGTCTGCCTGTCTGTGAGCATGATAACGTATAGACGAATAAAATTTAGTATACGTTTTTAATATTCAATTTGCTGGTTCCTCTCAAGTTTTAAGTAAGATCTATTTAAAGGAATTTGTCTGCTGAAATATTAAGAAATGAAAATTAAAAAACAAAAAGAGCTAATGGATCAAATTTGGTACAAAAATTAAGTATCCAAATTGTAGGTTTGTATCAAATTTAGAATCAAACCATTAGTTCTAAATTCTATAATCATTTTCATAAGCCGTTGTCCAATATAATTGCACAAATAAAATCTGGTAACTCAAAAATGCAACTAAAATATATGAAACTGCTATGCGTTCTTACAGCTAAAATTGTAATTCTATATCAAATTTTTATATCAATAGAAGGAACCGTCCAAATGCGTATTCGAATTTCAATATACGACGAGCGAGACTAAGAATAAAACTCTGAGTTCTCATGTTATTCAAAGCTCACCCATTTCTACAATATTTATTAAGAGGTGGTTACACCTTTATTTTGCTATTTATTAATAAACTTTGGTGTGGCCACATCTGCAAGAATTGGATCAAATAGACGAAGTTCGAAACGTCTAGTCACACTCTGAAATTCTATTTTCCTCCCATCCTTTGGATGCATATATAAAGCATATTCTTCAAAGTGTTCGGCATGTCAGAAAAAGATCTTAGACGCGCAAAATGCAGAAGCAACGGACGATTCATTTTCCCGCAAGGTGGCATCGATTCTTGTCAGAGATTCGCCGAAAGATAACGATATGCATCAACTGGAGTTTCATTAAATTATTACTTCCTCCAAATCGGACGAGGCAGCACGCTCAATCGATATCTTAATGCCGCTCACCTCTTAATAGCTGGCGGAGATGCCGATTTTAACTCAGTCTGGCAAAATCTCTTAACAGCACTATTTTTAAACCCAAAAGGATTTTCAGAATGGACAAGAATATTAATTAATGGAGCTCAGATGGTGATAAAAGTTGTTATTTACTCGGTCGTCTAATCCGAAGCTAATTAATTGATGCGAGTGTAGTATATAAAAGTCGATTAACCATAATCGAACTAGTAATGGATTTTTACGAATTTTTTGAGCTGCAAATTTGGAAGGAACCTGAAAATTGATTACAAGAAGTCAATTATAGTCTGATAAAAGACCACAATCGAGGGAGATTAAAACATTTTTATTCCAAGCAGGGAAGTGTCATCTAATTACAGACTCACAGCGGCTAGACTTATTGGATTGAAGAGAAACGTTCAAACAATACAGATGACAAAACTGTTAAGGATGAATAGCATTTCAATCTTTTTTCCAAATGAAGAGAATGAACAATGACATCGGTCCTTTATAATTTTGTACGGTTTTTCTATTACAGTCTTCTGTATAAACATTCTAGGTTAAAAATAAGTGTATCTAAGAATAATTTAACACGTTATTTGGCTTGAGACCTACAGTGAGAGTCAAAAGAAAGTAAACACCTACGATTGATTTAGAAAATGTATTGTAAACTTATAATACAAAATAAATATATATAATTATTAACTTATTCAAGCAGAACCGAACAACTTGCAAACATTTAATTCAAATAAAATATATAAAAAAATAACCCAATTTGAACTTAAGATCATCCAATTTTATACGTCAAAAAAATAAGCAGTCATTTATTTTTTAAATGTTTTAGTTTTATAGATGTCGCCCTTTTTTCTTAGAGGATCTTGTTGACAATTTATATTCTGCCTGAATTTATGTCAATTTATAGAAAATTCCGAGAGATGTTGCGATGGGGAAACAGCATTTGTTTAAACACAGCAACTAATGCAACGATAAATATTTTTGAAATATAATTAAAGATTTATTAGAAAAAGTGCGAAAACAAAACTGTAAATTAATTAGTAAGTAATTTTTGAATTTTAATGAAGTGTAAAAAGGGCTTCCAGAATAGGATATGCTTCGAAATAATTGAAGAAAAACGATAAAATTTTAGTTAATCAAAAATTTTAAAAAGCTTTTTATTATCAAACTCCTACTACTCAAGAAGTGACTCCGGGCTAAATTTGGTAGCTCTAGGTCCAATGGTCTGCTTGCAGAACAATTACATTGTTGCTTGCCTTGTACAATTTACGCATCATAAGTGACGCTTGGAGCCCAGGAGAGGTATGTTAAAAGAGAAGTGTTTAATAGAGAATATCCAACATATAAAGATTGCATTAAAAAAATGAGAGCCAATATCCACATCTTCTTTTCTGCTGAGTTGAGCCTCCATGGCACGTCATCGTTTTATTAGCATTTATTGAAATAGATACGCATGCTTTTTTTTAGGATATTTCTGTAACATTTATATGCTGAACCGTACAGCGAAAATAAATACATCTCAATTTTGAAAAAGATAGGATTTGCTTTAAAAAAAATTATACATTGTCAGTATTATCTAGTATTTAAAATAACTTTTAATACCACTTCAATAATCAAGTCTAAAATATCTTTTCTTCGACAATTGTTCTGAAAGCTTTTGCTCTGTTTTATTCATTACGACTCCTCCTTTCTTCTCTCCTCCCCCCCAATAAGTTCTAAGGTATCCGACTAGGTTGTAAATATTTTTATGATTTGAAAATAAAGTCCAAAGTTTGCAGATTCTAAAAGATACTTTATTTTTAATGTATCTGAGATAGTGCTATAGATACAATGGTTTCGTTAATGCACAACAAATAAAAATGAAATCCGAAACAATGTCACTTTTAACCGAAAATGCGTATCTTTTTTATTTTTACATAAAATTCTCCAAAACAATATTTGATATGTTTATATTAACTCTACCTACACAGCCTTTATTTATTTATTTTTGACATTTCATTTAAAAAAGTGTGAAAACTACATTCGTTTCCAGAGCATTTGGATGAACTAATTGACAAGTAGAATATCTAAACGCGTTTTCTGAAGAATGAATATTTCACTGCGATTGATTCACGGAAAACAAGATATCTCAAAATCAATTCAATAAAATTTCAGGAAATTGGGTACGCATGTATCCAATACCTTTGAGGGTGGATAGACCGCGGATTTTAAGATGGCTTCATTTAGACATTTTTAACAGACACTTTAAATTCCAAACATAGACAAATTTCGATAAAATTTCATTAATGGTTATTTCAAATGCTCATAAAATTTTTATTTATTAAAATAATTTTTATCTTGTGGTCCGTTACATTTTATGTAGTTTGAGCTATATAGAGGTGAAATAAAAATCAAATCTTTCCCTTATGTTTAACTTACTCTGCTTCTCCTAACCTCGAAAATTTGCTAAATTTTCGCTAAATAAGGAGTTTTTCCTAAAAAACTAAAGGCAATGAGCGCATTTTTTTTGCTTCTAATAGCCTTTGACCTTCTAACCCTTGAAATATATTTTAGCTATCTGGTATAATAAAAGATGCTTGTGCATCATTTTTTAAAAATTCGTCTCTGAACGTGGTTGGGTCCTTAAACTAGCGATGTAAAATAGATATTTTTCCATCATCTCCTAATCTGTCTTTTTTCTCTAACTTATTCTAACCTTTTCTCTATGCTTATGTTTAATTAGAAAAAAAAAAGTAAAAATTACTTCAGACACATGTGTTATTCTGACTATGGCTAGTGCAATATCCTGTCTTCATGCGAAACTTTTACTAATCCCTGAAAAGTCATTTCTTGTACATTTAACCATAAGCTTATCTTTTAAATCTTTTATCCTACAGATAAATAATAAGTTGTTAAATATTTATACTATTGCATAACCTATTCTTGCAGATTTACAGCTTTTAAATTACTTTCTGCATTGGAAGAGGTTGATATTTCCAATTCGTTATCTTGGGGTTTCCTCGTAAAATATAAATTATTCTCAACGCAAATACTAGATTGTTTTTAGCGTATCAAACAGAATGAACATCAAAATCGATTCAGTTTTTCTTTTTCTTACATAATCATCGATGATAAATTATTCAAAGCACGTAAGAGAAATTGAAAAGCTTGAACTCAGTGTTTGAGGGTGGATCTTATTACCATGGTAACTAATGCTATTTATTAGAAAGGTTTCGGGCTTTCATTTCTTTGTAAATTGCATATTTTCTGTGCTGAAGACTCAACATCGATCAACAAATCGATAACATTGAAAATCCATTTCCCGATTTAATTTCATTTATGAATACAGGGCAAAATGGAGGGAGCATATAAGTCTGAAATCTTGACTAAAAATCGCCAAATCTAGATTAGCTTATTATTTCGGATTTTATGGAACAAGAACTAGATTTGTTGGATATGTTGTGCTGGAGACATAAGCAAGATGTAAAGGTCTAGATGTAAAAAGGGAAAAACAATCCAAGAACAAAATAACGTCATCTGTGCGAAAGATGACTGCATGAATAAAATTGTAAAATTCGCAAAATTTAACCATAACCGTAAAGCTCGATAACTTAAAGTTCCAAAGGAAATGCTTTTCCGATAAAGTCACAAATGTTTGAAGATGTTTTAAAAATGGATAGTCGATAATATTTTAAATATATTCAGAGTAAATATGAATTTTAAAAAATCCATCCAAAAAATATGCTCCACACCGTAAAATCAGTGGAGCATATTAAGCATGAAGAATATCATTTAGCAGACAACAGGGGGTGAAACGGATATGATCGATGAGAAATCTAGTTACACATTTAGTTCTCACCTAGGGATAATTAACCATGGCAACTTAATGTGTAGTTTAATGTAACACAGCCTTTTAGAGATCTAGTAGCCTAATTTTGTAAAAGTATATTTCAAACCATCGAATGCCTGTTATTATGGAGATGGCCGAGATCAACAATAACGCTTATGCTGCTAGAAATGCAGTCAAATTTGTTCATAAAACCTAAAAACTTAACTACTCGCGAAGGCAAGAAGCACAGATGTGCCATCATAAGTCGTCGAGAGTCCACAAAAATCATCCAATACCTTACTCAAACCGGAAAAAGACTTGTATCTTCTGACTAAATTTTTTTAACCCAAGATTGTTCCCCTGTAAATTGAGCTCTGTCAAACAATCTCCATTTTTACGTTCGTGATAGATGCCTGCTGAAGTGTGTAAGCACGCTGTTGGCGATTCTTTGACAAAACCATCTCGACGCGCTTGGCACGTCTCTCCACCGCAAGTTGTTAAAGAAAAACCTCATCAGTTAGATTATGAAAACAGAACATATGCTAACGGCGACTGTAGTTATTTTGAGCAATAATTACGGAACTCTCTGCAGGACACGCTGCTTTGGGACTATCAGTAAAAAGTACCGGCAAACAATATCTTATAAAAAGAACACGTATTGGATAAGCTGGCATATTGATTATAAACAACATACAAGTAGTGCTCATATCTATAAAGCAGAGAGAACGGAACTAGGAATTTCGTATCCATAATCAACAGGAGAATATCACAGATTGATAAATACGAATTAAATATGTTCTCTATAATGTAGTCGAGAGGGTTTTTTTCCAAATAGCGAGCGATTTATCATTTTTTTCACAAATGTAGGACATGTGGGGGATTACGGTGAAATATCACAAACCTACTTTTTTAACAAAGATTGCAATCTGCCATCTGGTGAATAGGATCAGGGTAGAGACCTTTTCCAGATGAAGGGCGAGTTATCATAACATCGCTTAATACAATAATTTTGTTAACAATTCTCTGGAGCTGGCCATCGTATTATTATTATTATTATAGGAGATGTGTAGATCATCCGCAAACAATGTTCCAGAAACAGATGAAGGTAAAGCATGAAGGATTTGAATTAATAAAGAATAAAAAGATTTTTCCTTGGGGGCCCCTCAGTTTGGGTAAAACAATGAGAGAATTTGTAATGATGTATCGAATTCGAAAAAACATGAGTTTTTCACTTCAGGAGCACTTCGAAAAAATAAAAATCCTCATCCATTATTAATATTACTGCAAGTTTGTATAGATTAATGAATGCGTTATTAAATTTCAAAATAAAAAAGTTTCTATTACTATTTATCTCTATACTGGCAAGCATAAAATGCATGACTGCAGTAATATTAAAATGGAGTTCATTCTTAAATATAAACTTCAGACAGGATTTAGAAACAGTTGATAAAAATAAGCAGACAGCCAACAGAAATTACTATTTCAATAATGAAATAGCTCTTGGTGTACTGATATTGAAAGTAAATTATGTAATAATGTGATTTCGTTGCTCTAACATCTATCAATGACTAAGTCATTTGACGAGAATATTCGAATACTCTGAGTATTTTATTGATGACATGGCGTAATTAGTAATTCATGTAAAATTAATTCTGTCATTTTACATGTTACGTATAAATCAATGCAAGATTACAAAATTAAAAATTCACGAGGAAGAAAAAATTAACATAATATCAGCCTTGAATATTGCAGTTTAAATCATTTAAATTTCTGTGACAGAGTAACGGCAAAATCTTTAATCTTACAATGGTTAAATTATTTCGTTGGTAAAATTGTTTAATATTTGTAAACATGGACTTAGTGATTGATCAATCACAGCTCCCTGACGTAGAATTTTTTTTTTAAATTCTGCATAATAGCGTGTTCCCGATGCCAGTACAACATTTTATTTTTTCAGAACAATGAAAAAATCGCTTTATTTTCTTTATTTTTGATATATTGAGACAAGTCCCGTCTTCTGAATTAGAGAAAAACTGATTCTAAAAGATTTCCAAACAGTTTTTATAACGAGTAGTGAAATGTAATGTAAAAAGCAGAAAATATTAAAATTTTAAAAGCACAGTTTTATTAATATATTAAGATATCAAATAATTTTTCCAAAGATATAGAGGTTAAAACGAAAATTGAAAACGCGTGAGGTGTTAGAAACAAGATCATAATGAAATTATCTTACAATAGTTGTCAAATAGAAAAATATTAAGGCATTAAATCAACATTAAATCTTGTAAATGATTCAACTTTTGATATACTTAGATAATTTATTAATTTATAATTTAACTTTGATATACATAATTTAAACTTTACTTATAATTACTTATTCTACTTATTTATAATTTAAACTTTGATATCCAGAAATTTGATTAAAAAATTTTTTAGAATTTTTTACAGTTTGTCCGCTCAGTTAAAATAACTTTAAGTTCTGGGTTTGATAAGCGAACTTGTAAAAAAAGACATTAGAAAATATTTTCCAGGACACTTTGCTGCTGTCGTATGAGCTGCATTTTTCTCACATTATTTCAATTTTTTTAAGCTCATTAGGATCCATTGCAGATCTACAGAATCCAACTTCGCATCCGCGATCAGCAATCTGGGAATCCTGCCACTTAGCTATTCCGTCTGAACGTGACTTTAGTACCTGTAACTGCATATCGCATCTTTTTTCTGCACGCGCATCATGTTTTTTGTGAATTTAGCCATTTTTAGATATTTTCGTTTTGATCTTAACTATGTCAGCTGCATTTTTTTTTGTCTCTTACACGCTAGATTTTCGAATAAAGTTTATATATATATATATATATATATATATATATATATATATATATATATAAATACGTTACACATACGGAATCCATTCTTTACTCACCCGTTTCAAAGAAGGCAACATCATATATGAAAAAAAATCGATGTCTTTTTCTTTGACTTTAAAATGATTGAAAATATTTTTATTGACAGAAGAAAAATCCTCATTTCCAAGTAACTAGGCTTAAAAATATGAATTGGATGACGTCATCCGTTCAAAACATGCTATGACGTCAAAGACCCGAAACATTATGATTTTCTGCTTGGCACTGAAACTCCGTACGCAGAAAAAGAGCATAAAGCACGTGAAAAATGAACCGGCATTCTAACTCCCAGATGGGGAAATTTCACTCTAAAGAGGAATTTTCCCATTTGGGAGTTAAAAAGCCGTTCTAAAGAGATAGTTTCATATTTTTTAAGCATAAATGGATCGTGAAATGGATGTAAAAATGTTCAAATAATCTTCAATGGATTTGTAAGTATCGAAGCTCACAGAATATTATCTAAACAATATGGTATGCACACTTAATCCTTTGACCTGCGAATTTATTTAATTTTCTAAATAAATGACACATCCTATTTGAGACATTTATTAATATTATTTTAATTTCTATAATATAAGGGCATTTGTGATATTGAAGATTTTTTGATAGATTTTTGGATTTTAAATTACTTAATACTTCCACTTTATTGCAGATTTTTTTTTAAAAACATTGATCATACTTGTCATTGTATACGAAATGATTAATGTATTTAACCAAAATCATCCGGAAATGGATAAGATTCATTTTAGATTTAAACTACAATACACTCCTGAGTATCCAAGCATCCTATCCGGAAGGGCAGGTGTCGGATAACAAAAAAGCGGGAGAGGCCGGAATTCTATGAACTCATTTTTTTGACCAAGAAGTTTTTATACCAAATTCACTATTACAATAGATATTTTCTCACTTTTTATTGAGTACTAAGCCCTCCATTTATCTCAATGTGAACGCAGCCACCAGTCCGGGAATCAAAGAAACAGTTGCCGGTAACGTGTCGAGGTAGAATGGAAGACTCTAATGGTAGTTTAAATTTGTTTATATGCTACACTGCATGTTTCAGAATTTCTTTGAGAAAAAGTAAGTGTAATGTTATAAACAGTTCACATTCTAACATAAATTCTGTAATCCCCAGCTTAAATGCTGGAGACAAACAAAACATTAACGTAAATCGTCGGCCTAATTCTTAAGAAAATGAACTCAAAGTGATTTTATGTTTCACTGATAAATGATACACAGATATGAAAAGGTAACCCTAAGGTAAGAGTTAAAACTTAGAATTTTTAATTTTTTGAAAAATTAAGCCAGGTTGTCGCGAACCGGATACTCGGGACTGTACTGCATTTAAGAAATTCAACATTTTAATACGTCGGCACTTTTTACGATTGATATTTTACACGAATTCAGATGATTTTCGATACTGTGAGGTATTTTATAAAAAAAACTTGAAATCTATTTTTTTTTCCAGCGCATTTATTGACTTAAATTCCGTAAATTATATTTTATGTCATTTGGAGTGTCTTTAAAATGGAAGTATATGTATCTCTAAAGGTATGGAAATCAGCTTTCATTTGCGATTAGTATGGACACGATGTGTTTTAGTAGGCATAAGAGAACATGGAACTCGAGACCAAGTTGTCACATTTTACTCAGTCGTCCAAAAGAGAACTGCTTCCTTCCGCTAAGCTGTAAAAATATATCAAAAGAAGTTCCCTATCGATGATAGATGAGCTTGGCCCACAGAAATAAAGATTTGGCTGTCGATGCTATAAGAAAATAAAAGGAGAAAACGTACATATTTCGTCTTATTTGAAATAGGGTGGATACCGTGATCAATAGTTATGCTTTTTTTATTTTCAATTTTTTTATTCTAATTTTTAATAAGTTTCAGATAAATATGTGAAAAAATAAACTGAAAACGGTTGGAAAATGTGAGTGATCGTTTTAGTTTCATTCAACCCCATGCAAAGAATTTTAAAATTTCTAATTCTTTTTCAGTTAAAATACAAAATCGAATCTTCAGAGGAAATAACGGTACGAATTCAAATTCCGAAGTGATTGGAAGCGAATAAAAATGCCATCATTTGAGATGTCCATAATATTGACTGTCACCTTAACTGTACGTGAAAACAACTATTCAACATTAAAAAATACTTAAAGAATATTCCATTTCCCGTTTTCAGTCATGGAATGATCCAATTCTGTGTTTTTTGGTGGACATGAATAATGAAGCCTTCATTTAGTAAACAATGCATTTAAAAGAAAGCAAGACGGTGTTTCGTATTGAAGTACATGGCATCTTTTATGCATTTAGCTTTGCAAAATATGTTCATTTACTTCTTGCCTTGTGGTCAGGCCAAGAAGAGAGCGTCTGAAAAGGAACAGCTTGGAAAAGATTGTGTATAAACGATGCGTGCTGTCTCGACCAAAGAAAATCGAAAATAAAGATTTGCACATTCAGAACAACATCATTACTTCATTTCTTAAACAGTACCTCTGTTATTTCTATGACCTATGACACCTACGAGTGCCTATGACAAGAATTATAAAACAATAATTCACGCTTGGTGAACATAATGGCATCATTCAGAATCGTGTGTGAAAAATACTTTTAGCTGTGGAAAAAGGATGTCTCGCAGTTTGGTGGCTACATATATTTAAAATTACATTGCTTTTTTTTTTGTCAAAAAAAAACATCTTTTTAAATTCTCATTCAAAATGCCTAAATTTTATTTTATTTTTTTACAAAAATTAATTCGTATAATTCTTTTATAGTGATTAAATGTTTCCGTCAGCTATTATTCATTTCAAGATCCCAAGCCCAACATTTTTCGACGAGTCCACTTCGCTACGGGAGGGTATGCAGGAAGTGATTTTTTACTCCTCTTTATTCCACAGATATTCCTTATTGATAAATATAAATATATCTTTTCATCTTTCCTCTGAACCCTTTTTCGAAAAAATGAACTGACGCATGTGCAAAATTGTGAAGGTTATTGAATCCGAAAATAAACAATACCTACTTCTGGATTTCAAAAGATTTTATATGTGGTAAACTTAAAACAGTGAATAGTGTTTGGGCACATTAAGCACCGAGTATCCGATTTTAATTCGTTTTTAAAAATAACTACCAACATATTAAGCAGCCTTTCAGTTATAATCCAATTCCGATACTAGTTGTATTAGAATACATTTAAATCTTCTATAAAATTTTCATATTGTAGGCAGCAAGTAATATCGAGATTTAAAAGTCAACATTACAATGATTAACAAAATAAATGATTGAATAACTCAATAAGCCAGGACATATCTTGAGATGAATTAATTTCAAATTTATATTCATTAAAAAAAGAAAAATAATTTAAATCTTATTGCAAGTACGCAAGTAATAAAAACGTGTATGACATGGTAATTATTTTTAACTTTAGTTCATTTATTCTTATTTCTTTTTTTAATTCTAAGAATTTTAGAATTTCGAAAAATTAGTCAAGAACTAAATATACCAAGCATGGAATGCTTGGTCAGCCAATATCAAGTCTGAAAATAAATGAGTTAAAATCCTTTAAGTTGTGACTTCGAATTTGATAACAGTCATGAATTCCGCATGGATATATCAATTTATTTTTATATAATGGATCAGTTGACTTTCCTTCTATTTTCAAAGTTATTTGCATTGAATCTCAAAGATGTTTATATCTTTTGGTAGAAAATAATAAAAAAAACATAGCAAAAACAAACTTTTACATAGGTACCAAATTATCACAAATTGAGCTAAAAAAAATCGAAATTTGGTTGAATAATTCTTTTCATTCCAGAAAAAAAAAAGTTAAAATTTGAGTAAAAGGAAGTTGAAGGCGAATATACTTACGGCTTCTATGACGAGCGTGTCTACCGCCCTTTCTCCACTGGCAATCCTTCGCATCGACATCACACTTCGCAATCCCAGACTGGTCGCCACTTCAGACGTGCCATTTCTGGTCTCCAGAATATGAAGCTGGAATAAGAAAAGGAAAATTTAAAAATATAAGCCGAAATTCGGTGTAAAAAGAAATAAAACGTTCAAAAGTGAATTTGCTCGAACTTGAGTATATTCTGAATGAATCCATTTAGCATGAAGTCGATAGCCATGCGATGATTTTAAAAGTCTATCATCTAAAGGGAGATTCACAGTTCAATGGAAGATAAAGAATTACCCTTTTCTGCAAATGTCAGTCAGCCAATATCAAAAACAATTAAATTCAAACTTTTTATTCGGCTCTGTACTTTCGGTTCAAGAATTGTATTGCTGAATGAATTTGCGTAAAGATGTACAAAAATAACAATTTCGGCTTATTTTGCAAAAATAAATCGATTAAAAATAAATCTGCGCATTTTCACTTTTGTTCTCTTAGAATGCAAATCGATGTGCTTCTACCTTGTATCAAAGCTTCACATTTTGCAAGAGTTTTTAAAAAATTTTTATAGGTTCAATGTTATATGTAAATAGCGTGACTCGACAAGCATAACGTAAAAACCGTTTAAAACATTTTGCAAGGTAGTTTTTCTCTTGTGTACAGCCACCACTGAACGAGGCAGTATCGACAGGATTTGTTGTGTCAAATTGCAAGGTAGACTGCTGGGCTTTGAGCTTTCAAATGTGGCACGCACTTCTGTATGTACACAATATTAAAGCCTTTTTTGTAAAACTTTTATTGAGAAATTAATCGAAGTATTAACATTTTTATAAATAATTTACAAGCGTATTAAGCGTTCACTTTTAAATTCGAAAAATAATAGTCTCTGATTCGCATATTTTTAGTTTTAAATACATTTTTAACATTTATTAATGTTAATTATATATATATATATTTTTAAAATGCATTTTTGTTACCACATATAGACAGGCCGTTGAGGTGATAATTGTATTAATGCATTTTTTGTTGTCTCCTTAAGTCTATAATAGAGTTAAAAATATAGAAGAGGATTCAAGCCTAAAACACTACATTATATTTCAGACTGATTCAGTATTTATAGAAAGGGACGTGTCACACTTTTTTTTTTACTTTCTCGTATACGTAGTATGGAGAGAGTATTGTAATCGTCAAAAAATTCGTACTCGAAATTTTCATGAATCTCGATGCTTTAGACCA
>JAPMOR010077312.1:0-10854 GCA_026543865.1 Argiope aurantia
TTATTAACAAAGGTAAAATAATATAAAAAAGTAGCATTAAAACTGTTCAACATGTCCCTCTTTCTCGTTCAACAATATGCTCTAATCACAGAACCACATTTTCCACAGTCTGCCGGAATATCAAAAACATGGGGTTGAATGCTATCCTTCAGATTTGGCAATATCTACTATCTTTTGATCGTAGATATTGTCCTTCAGGAAACCCCGCAATCGAAAACCGTAGGTAGTGGTAACCGGCGAAGGTAGAGGCCATTCCATTAAGAAATCTGTGAAATGCTGTCTTAGTGCTTGATTTACAATTACGATCAATGTGAAAAGGCGATTTTCTGAAGGTATCGAAGTTGTTGAAGCCGTGGTGTTATAGAATCTCTCAGCATATCATGGTGTCGTTGTCCTGTGACAGAAAAAGTTTAGATTCCATTTGCAGTTAGTTACCTCTTCAAAAAAATAGGCCCAATGATATATATAGCCGTAAAAACACACCATGCTGTGGGTACAAGGATTATTCATGGATTATCAGGGTACAAGGATTATTCATGGATAGCACGAGGGGTTTTCCCTGCCTGAATCGAATAACTGTGGCTGTCAACTAACCTATTAAGGCAAAAGCGGGCTTTGTCACTCCACAGGAAGTTCCAAGGCCAAGTGACAATCGCGATAACAGCCAGTGCTTGATTTTGCAGGGATAAAAATGTAGAATCTGCTATAAGACTCCGTGCAGGGGAATACAATATATCCAATTCATGGGAAACAACTGTGATATTTATATTACCTAGCGGCGACTGACTGCTGGTTTCAACGACCGCGGTAGTCCCATTTTCGATGCTAAAAGTGGAGGTTTACTTTATTCATCTACCTGTAAAAATGTCAAGTTGCCCAATAGTTTCAAATTTTAATATTATCTTGAGTAGGCCACATGGAGACATTGGATCTTTTCGTATTCGCTTCATATGATGAAATTCTTTTACAGTTGCAACAGAGTTTTGCTGGTTCTGGTCAAATAATTTCACCAGTAAAGCGTTTTCTTGCAACATAGGTATGATGTGCAGTGAAGTAACTAATATTCGTGTAGAGTCCGCCCTTTTTATCCAAAGAAAAATGCTAATTAACATGCGTCGTAACTCAAATGATGTTTTATAGTTTCAATATATGCAAATAAATACAATTTGTGTCATAGAGCCATCTATTGTTGAATTTTGGTACTAAAAGTTTTTATTTAATAAATGATAAGCACATCATTTAAATTATCCGAAGTTCAAATTCAACAAGTATTCTAGAGTCCTCTGAATAAAAAGATTTATTTCTTGCTAACCTTGTAAATAAAATTTAAAACTACTTTTTATAAAATTTGGAACTTTACTTTTTGAAAATAAGAATACAGGTTTATCAATACCAGATGTTTATTAAAAAGTGAATGCGATCAAATGAAAATTTAAATTATGTTTCCAATATATATGAAAATTATTGAATTCTAGGAAATGCTGAAATTTAATTTATATTATCAACAAAATAATAAAATATTTTGTAAAAACTTTTGATTTCTCATTTCGAAATTAATTATGTATTCATATTTATATCAGAATATATTATACATCATTCATATTTATAACCAGAGGCTTTTTTAATGTCTTTCTCGTTTCTAAAATTATCCTACTTTGACAGTACAAAGAATTATAATATGCAGTTTCGAATTAAAAAAAATCGTTTGCTATGAGGGAAAAAATCAATTTTTCTTTACCACACGCGATTAACTTTTTTTTATCGATCCCTTTAAAAGAAGGAAAAATAACCCCTTTTTATTTGATGACAGCAATCCAATTTTCTAAGATTACTTTTTCATAAAATATTTTTGAAGGCTCCACTTTCAGCTATCTTTATCTATTTGTCACAAATCACCTGTGTACTGAAAGGTTTATCCGAAAAACCTTATTCGGCAAAAAATCATTTTATGTATCATAAAGAAATTCTTTGAAAGAAGTAGTTATACTAAAAGCTCTAAGTCAATAAGTTTTATTTGGATATTAAAATAGATTTTCGCATGAATTTAAGAAAAAAGAGTATGCAAAAAGCAATAAAGTTTTGCTTCTCTCCAAAGTTTAAGATCAATTTGTTTTTAAGGCTTGCTATAACATACAAGCGTGAAAAGTTGAAAATGTTTATTTATAAAATAGCCAAAGAAAAAAAAGAAAAAGATAAAAGATCTAATACAGGCAAAAAGTTCAGGAACTTTAAAATAATTTTCCGAATATAAATGAAATATGTCATTTCAAACAGGCCAAGCAGTAGGTATCATAAGATTTACTAGGCAGACGAGGTTTAATTCACTTTAAATATTGTTACAAATCTGTAATGTTGCTTCTCAGCATGGTAAGTTCAATCACTGGAAAGACCATTTTACGATCAGCTCTGTTAGATGCTAATCGGATGCCGAATCAGTGATCTCAGGGTATGGCCACAAACTTGGCGAAGAATTTGCAACAAAATAGTAATACTGGAATCTTCCAGAATTTTGGTGATAGAGTCAATAGGAGCCGAGATATGTCTTACTGTTCCAGAACCTTCTCTGCCCGTCTCGGGGAACTATAAAAGGCTTGCAGTCTAAGCTGAAAACAGTCGTGTGTAGAATCGTGGAAAGAGTCGCCGGAAGGTTTAGAGTCGCATAGCGAGTCAACAGTGAATAGTTGTATCAGTCCAACGAAGCGCAAGCGTTTGTTAAATTGAGCAGTGTGCCGAATCCTGGTGTTTATTATAGAATCAGCATCGAGTTGTGTGTGGAGTAGCCAGTCGTGTAGTATTGAGTCGGCATTTGCGAGGACACATCGGATAATTGCAAACGTTTAGAGAGACTATAGAGAATAGATACGAAAATTTCCTCCGTGCAAGTGACCAGTCGTGCAAGTTCTATATTGGTTGACCAGTTTCTGTTTTAAACGAGGAATGCAGGATATATAGAGAGGATATATTTGGTAACCCCAGTTGAGTAAATAGTAAAAGGAATATTTTTGCCTATGTGACTTTCCTTCTTTGTTTAAAAGGTAGCGATTCTTATGTTCTGAAAAAGTGCAGCGACAAAGTCTCTGGAAGAAATAGCAAAAGAAAACTTGTATTTCGCACTTACCTCCTTGTACGAACGATGGCAAACGTACATACTTTTGCCATATTTCGTAGCAAATAGACAACAATTTCTATTAATAAAATAATTTACAGAGCTTTTTGAGCGTAATGTCATACAACTTAAATATACACATAATTTTTAGTATATTTTATTGCCTATATACAGACAGTAGAGCCACTTTTACTGTCGTTTGCAGAAATGTGAGCTAAATTTTTCCTTTTTAACTCGATTTTTCAGATTCGCATATGAAATGATTTTTCGTTCGATCTTATAATATTTTCAGTGTAATTAAAGTATTACAAGTACTTTAAGTGCTCACACTTTAATTACGATTTATATAATACATTTGAATATAAATCACTTACCAATTTCAAATTTTCTAGCTCTCCCAGCCAAGTCCCAAGAAGTTTTTGGGCATCATCTGCATCGTCATGGTCGCTGTCAGGCTCAGCATCACTTAGATTCTCGTGAGTATCCTCGTAATCTATACTTGACCTGCAAGATAAAGCAAGAAATTTCAATGTCGTTTCAAAGTCACGTTGCTCAAGAAAATTGTTACGTGTTTCATGAATATACACATTCTTTTCCCCATATCATAAATATTGAAACAATTCGCAGAAGTCACTTATTTGTCTGAGAAAATACAAGCTCGATTTTCGTAACAAATATATTCTACAAAATGTTAGGCGTTGCCATTTCCTTTTATTCGAATTCTTCCCCTTGAGATTAAAATATTCTCAACATTTTCCGGCAAAGGTTTTTCGAATATGTCTAAACAGATTAAAGTTATGTTTGAACTGAGAACTGTATGCATAAAAGATTATTTCGTTTGTTTTAGATGGGAGAATATATAATGACCGTTTGAAGATTTTTCTTGCGAACAATTTTTTCTTAGTGTTATTGAAAAATTTTCACTTCGCTTATAGAATTCTAACGTCTCAGTAATCTCATGACTGAAAATGAATAAATTTTTGCAAAAAGGATATCAAGTTATGCCAATTTCATAAATAGTTGAATTTTTCTTATATTTTTATTTTAAATTTTAAATAAAAGTAGAAAACAATTTGTTTCGAACTATAAAATGGTAAAAAATATATATATTTATTATTTTACCATAATATAAATAAAAAAATATTTTTATTATGGTAAAATAATAAGAAAAATTGGAAGTAGTAATATAATTGGGAACAATGTCATTTAATTATTGTGGAGAATTTATTGAACAATGAACAAAAGACTAAATAAGACATTTATTGGTAGATAAAAATATTTATAGGCAATTTTAGACAAGCCCTTTTTTCGGAAAAAGTTGAATTAAAAAATACTTTAGATATCGACCTGAAATTTATACTATAAAAATTCAGCTTGATCAAAGAATTAAACTTATTTCCCAAAATACAGTATTTTTTATTACCACTGAACACCTAATAGTAGTCTCCCCCCAAACTTTCTCGCATACTCTCTAATAAACTTGTCATGTCAGAGACCGCTTGGCATTGGCGTACAATATCATCCAAGAGATATTAACTTTTGGGGTGAATTTAGCAATTGTTCTAAATCTGTCGTGTCATCCTTGGCGAATTATTTGGCGATTAATATCTGGCAAGTGTTAATACTATTCAAAATTCGAATTTCTTCCTTAAACTCCTATATCTCAATCGATTGAAATGGAAATTTTATACAATACAAAATCCTATACTTAATTTGATATATGTAAGTCATTGCGTTTTTGAAATATCGAGTTCATAAATGTTTCTGAAAGTACAGATAGACAGACAATCAAGCCCTTGTTGGATCTGGCTCAAAATTTGGTAGGTTTCTATACTATAGATGTTGAATCTGTGTACCGAATTTTACCTATCTAGCTCTCTTCATTTTATAATTATTGTGTTAATTTGTATTCGAACAGCACGGCAGACGGACTTCCTCTGGGCAGAATTTACACAAAATTTGATAGAAATATGCAAATTTGGTATTTTTGGCAAATTTGTACACCAAATTTCAACCGTGTATCTCAAGGCGTTTTTGAATCATCGTTGTCAAGGACAGATAGATTGACATTTTCCAAAAATGTGTCTTTCGAATTCAAACAAGTCTAAAGCGTGGAGATTTGTCAAATTCTATAGTTCGGATTTTTTGACGATTACTACACTTTTTCTATACTATGTATACGAGATAGTAAAAATTTTAAATATCTCATTTTAAAGGTTTACTTTTGAATTTTAACAAATATTGAAAAAGAAATAGCCCTGTAATACAAACATATATGGCATTAAGGATTTACGTCTGTTTAAAAACATTAATTTTATCTTTCTGTTTTTTTTCCTCGAGAAATTTGATAATAATTCACAGCCTTATTTGTCTCAGCCAATATTTATGCTTTTATTCTATAGACCTTGACTTAGAACAGATGTTCAGAAATTGGGTATTAATAACAAATATAATCTTTTTTTTTTCCAATCTTGCAAACTATTTTTTTCAGTCTTCCACCCACTGAAACCACAAGCGCGCCGACGTCTGAGTTTCACTCAGCCCCGCGCACGCAGCTGACCTTTGGTGGAGTCCCGACTCAAAACCACAAATTTCCTATAACAAAAGGCTTTCTCCTCGTTACCACAACTTTTAAGAAAAAGAAATGTTCATTAAATACAAATTAATTATCACTTTAAGCGCCAACTATATCCAAACTAAATACAATTTTTCAATACGGCGATACTCTATATATTTCAAACACAACACGATTTAAAAAAATTATAATCTGCTAATAATATCTGCAATAGTGCTATAATTTTGTTTACTAACTTAATGCCGAATATTCCATACATACTGGACAGAAAGAATAAAAGTTTTAAAGTTAAGTTAATCTTGTAGCAGTCATCTATACGGCAAGGACATTGAGTTTAATATAGAATGCAAAATCCTCCTTTTGATGGAGATCATTCATCCTCAAGTGACATACATCAAATCTATAAAAATTACCAAATACTAATTAATAATAAATATACCAAATACTAATTAATTTGTCCACGTGTAAGACAACGTTCATCTAGTCTAGTTGATTCCAGATGGCAAGCGTGGTTGCTCTTTTTACATCCACTGCGCATTTTGCGGAATGATAAACGATGGAACATCACAGCACGGTATTTGGCGATGTCTATTTTGTTAAGAATAATATGTGTACTTTTCGTTTCAATATCCCAAGATTACGACGATTCTACATTTCTAAGGGCTGAGATGCGAAAGGATGAGCAAATTTCCGGATTCTTCGATTTTGATTTCCGCTCCATAAGATTCGTTCAAATTTTTTCCACATGAATGTGAAAGTTTTGTTGCTTCTTTACTGTACTATTTTATTTTAACTCAAAATTGCGTTTTGATTTCTCCTTTGGCTTATTCGAGTGACAAAATAAAGCATAAAGATTTGATATGAAAAATATTTGAAATATTGTCATTAAATCGACCGAGATTATCTATTGTTATTAATATCAAAATGTTATCAAAAATTAACGAACGAATAAAGTAAAGAATAACGAAATAAGTATTAATAATTATTAATAATTTAATAACGAAAAAAGTATTTAATATAAAAATGAATTATTATTTTTTAAAAAGCGAATTACCAAATTTTAAGAATACAAATCTTCAATTTATTCATCTTAATTTAATGTTTCTCCTCTCATGGTAAATAAAAATTTCTCTAAAGTAATTTATATTAAAATTTATTGTGAATTAATACTTTTTCCGAGAATATCACAAGTTATCTGCAATTTTTACACGTCTTAAGACCAAAAATAATTCACCGTAATGATTAATGTAAACATCTTCTCCTTTTATACTTCCTTTCATCCCTATTTTGAATAAATAAACCCATCCTAGTACATCCGCAAAAGCGCGGAGAGTTTTCGAATTTGTGAACGAACAGCAATTACATCTCTCACAGAACCATGAAGCCATGAAGATTACTAAACTCAATGTGCTTTAATTCTTAACACTGTTTTTGCTGGTGGCTCTTTTTTGAATTAAGAGAGATTTGCACTGCTCTATTTTCATCCGAAATGTAATTCCTTTTTGACAACTGATGCATTTAAGCATAAAATAAATCAGTAAATAATCAACGATTTAAAATAAAATCAATTAGTATGCATTAGAGAACACTCAAAGAAGTTTCTTATATAAGTCGAAATGATTTTCATAATTAATAGCATTAAAACTTTTGAAGAATCGCAAGTTAACGATCATTCCAATAGGCAGTAATTTATTTTCCACAATCCCATTAGAGTTACGATTGTAGCTGAAGTCTTATAGCTTGCATTAACTGAGATTAAGTTTAGAACGGAAAAAGAGATTAAGAGATTTGAGAAAGTTAGTTCCATTGAAAAAAGATAAATGGATATGAACAAAATGGGAAAAAATTAACTGCGCTGAATAAAAATATAACAAATATAAAATAAAATAAATACTTTTGTTTACAATAATAAATCTATACGATTTGATTTGACAGAAAAAAATTGCAAAGTTTTATTCAAATTAATTATTGTAAAAATTACAATTAACCTTACCTATATAACTGTCATATAAAGTATTAATTATTGCACGAAAGTATAAAAGCGTGAAGTTTCTTTTAAAAGTTAAATTATTAATTAATCTTTAAATATTTTAATTTACTTAATTTTGAAATTAAAGTATTAATTATTGTAATAATTACAATTAAACTTGCCTAACTGCCATATAAAGTATTTAGAAGAGTGATTATTTCAATACACACAAATAAAGTTTAAGATTTAGTTTTAAAAATGAATTTTAAGAATTCTTTTTATAATCTTTTATGTTTTTTCATAAAATCGAAAATTGTATAAAAGTTTAGTATCTGAAATATTTTTTATGGTTTTTTTGACGGTTATAATTTAAGAACACTTTCTTTTACAAAATACACCCCCCCCCACACACACAATCACCACTGAAGTTACGCGAATGTATTCTCAATTTTTTTTATATGGAAAAGTTTGCGAGATTTCAAAGATATAATCTTTCTCACGAAAATGCTGTTTCTTAATGGCCCAGAGCAAACGTAAATTCCTTCATTTGCTTCCGTTTTGGGAAAAAAAAATTACCGTGGAACTATGCAAATTTTTAGAAGCAAAAAGATGAAGACGTCCCCTCTCGGCAGTTTTCTCAAAAGACTAAAAAGAAACTTCTCATTTTTATACTTTCGGGCAAGCTTAAGTGAAGTGAGGTTTAGAAATGATTTATACAGGCGGGAAAAAAATAAACACCTGCTTTTGACTGTTTGAATAGAAAATGAAGTAAAACATTTGGAAGTTGAAAGGAAAATAGGAGATAACACAATTCTTTACGAATTGTTTGTTTTTAATGGCAGGTGGAACAAAAAAAATCATAACAGTTATATATTTTTTTTTTATTTTGGCTCACTATTATAAGTAAGGTTTATAATTTATCGTTTTATTCTTTTAATTGACATAACAACCATTTGTGGTTCAATGGTAAAGGAAAAACAAAGAAGTTTCAATCGCACAAAGAATAGAGAAACTCTGGTTGCATTTACAAATCTTGGTTGCTTTATGTTGCAAATTACTTTTGTGTCATAATTTAATGTGATGTGACATCTAGAAATGGAAGCATGCGTTTGGTATACAATTTACTCCTACCGGATGGCAATACATCAAATAATCATGACATCACGAACACTATTTTTTTTCTGCTCTCCTTTCCTTAGATGAAAAAGGTGATTAAACATAGACGATCTTGATGAAAGATTTAATTTTTCATTGCGAAAATCAGTCAACCAAATACCTTTTCCCCTGTTTATTTTAAATGTTTGTGCTCATCAAAAATATTTAAACGTTTTTTCAACATTTGACCTGGAGTATAACACTTCTATCTATATATTTATGTTAATGTATCTATATATAAAAATACAAGTAACTTGTCTAAATGTTAAGACAAGTTACTCAATTGTACTCATTTTAACTAGTATTGTTAACTAATTTTCTTTTATTGTAGAGGGAGGAGACTCTTTATAACTTCATTATGATTTAAATGAAAATAATGGACGAGTTTTAGGAACAGTTATTTAATTATTTTCTAAGTTCCACATTTCACAAAACAAAACAAACACGAACACGAAAAACACACGACAATCACTTAGAACGCAATCTAATAATGACTCTCAAGAAGGATCATGGAAAATATACTTTAATGTTAATAAGGTTATGTGTTGTATTAAAAGAGAAGGTAGTAGAGTTATGCAACCGCTATATTATGTAATTATTCTTCAATATTTTTAGTATCTAAAGCACTTTCTGTTTAAATTTATTATTTATTGTTTAATTAATCATATTTATTTTAATTCTCGAATGTTTATATTTGGAAGAATTCATTATTTTATGAAATTTGTTCCAAGTTTATATCATGTCAGAATCAAAATAAATCCATTGAACTATTACTTCATCTTAATATATATATATTTTCGAATGTTCGAATGGTATCTTTCAAAAATCTTCAGTTTAATTTCTTCTTCTTGACACTGTAGCTGCACCATCCTTATAATTAAATATATTTCCTGAACATGTTATAATTATTCCAAGTTTCTTTTAATAGAAAACATTCCTCGTAAAACTAATAAAAAACTTCTTGGTTTTTCTAAATCAGGTAAGATTAAAAACAACATTTAAATTCATTTTAATAATGATGAGAAGGTGCAATTTAATAATGATTATAAAATCAAGCAAAATTCCATCTCTTCTTTTTGACATCAATTAGCTTCGTTATTTAATAATGTCTATTTATTAAATATTTAAGTTATATTTGGTCAATTTAAGTCAATATTTGGAAGGAAAACAATTAACGATACGTCATCATTAAACTGATCACTAAACAATTACTTCATCCGAAAGGGTTGCGAAAACAATTCCAGACAAAAGAATCCAAAAATGAATATTTTCCAAGAAAATTTGACTTAATCAAGTTATTATCTTTCTTTCAGAAAATCTCAGTGACGACTTAACCAATCAATCCCATTTCCCAAAGAATACTCCCAGGATTATTCGGAACGTTTCTTAAAAATGTTCATTAACACTTCACCGCTTTTAACGGCAGTTTTCTGGAACACATGCTCCAGCGTCCCCTATGTAGCTGACAAGACATGCTTCGCTTCTCTTCACGTCAACGAACACTCTGAAATGAAATTTTTAAAGCTCGAATGGCAACGTGAGGAGGTGAAGGTAAACAGATGTGTCGTTGCTGGTCTTTCGGAATAAACCGTGAGTGATTTTTATTAGCTACTGCGGAACCTTTGGAATGAGGCAATAAATTCTGCCCTTCTCTAATTGACGGGGTACACGTCACGACATTAGCAGCACCGACAAAGAGAAGAGGAAAAAGGTCTTCGATGGATTCTTTTCTGTGAGAGAAGGCTTCGATTAATGAACTTTCATTGAAATATGGTGCAATAAGTCACCACGGCTCAATTGTTGCCGTGGTAAAAGAAAACAGTGGGAAAAGAATAAAGATAGTGAATTTTCACGCATGTTCTCTGTTTGAGAAGTAGAAAAATTTGGTTTAATGGCCTGCTTCAAAATAGGAATCGAATATTTAATTTTTTTTCAAAATTAATTGTTTTAATAAACAATTAAAATATTATTGTTTAGTAATTTTTACAATAAAAAAGTCTTCATTGTTTAATTGAATTTGTCGTCTTTATTAAATTGTTTAATTGAATT
>JAPMOR010077314.1:0-29755 GCA_026543865.1 Argiope aurantia
CGCTCTAACATTCTTAAATATGCATTTTGATTTATACATTACTCTTAGAATATTGTGAATTAAAATTGTTTGGCATTTATAAATTAGGATTCCATATGAAAACAAGGAATCCTTTGAAGCTATATATTCTGAAGCTCATTGTTTAAAATCTTCAAACATAATTCTGATAATGGAAGGAATATTCTAGGAATAGACAATAACCTTGTAATTCTTATGTATATAAATTGAAGATATCGCAAATGAGGATGAAATGATGCATATAAACCTCTTCCATAGAATTAGAGTACAAGATGACTATTAACAAACAAGAATAACTTGGACACGTGAATATATTTAGGTTGTTCATTAATTTCTATTAATAGGTAAAAAACACACTATTAAATCACGAATTCAAACTAAGTATAGTTTATTTTTTGTTAGCTGAATACAAACTACAAGAATATTTGTACAAGAATAGTTTTGCAATAAAAATAAATTGTCTTTGAAAAGTACTTTCAAAGTTTCTCTAATATATCACACACAGAAATAGCTCTTATTACTTATTGCCCAATGGCAATTTTCAAAAGTAAACAAACACTTATAAAAACGTTTCAGATTGTTAAATGAAATGTTTTAGCAGTTGCAGAGCTAAATGTAAAGGAACTACACTAAATTCAATGCCTCTTTAAGTAAAGAAGCAGCGAACTATTATTAGATATGTTCTAGAGAGGACTCGTCGTGTCCCACAAAATTGCATTCATTTAGAGAAAAAAGGATATAAAAGACATCAAGAGAGATGAGTCAAGCAGGAAGTTTAATCAAGCGTAAAAATAGTTAATGGTTGCCAGATTGATAATCGCCATGGCTTAAATAGGGTTAGTTTTGAAACCCTAAAATTTGCCCTTTTAATGATACCAATTTCAATTCTTACATTTTTTTCACTATTTTTAATATTTTTAATTCAATGTAACATGTAATCTCTAACGATACTTTTAATATTCTGATGAAATTCAAATTCTTACATGAAAATTTTCAATCTCGTGGTTTTGCTAGTGTTAAAATTAAAAAATATATAATTAATTAATCGTTTTAAAATTTAAATTTCCTTTCTTTAGACCTTAACTCTGAAATATGATTTTCATTTCTACTTTTGTGTTGTAGCATATACACTTCTTAATTTGCACCTATAAATACTTGTAGCAGGTTGATTTAATTAAATTCATATTTTTCAATCGTTTCAAATAACAAATGAAATTTTAAAAAGTCTTCGATAATAATCGTTGACAATTTTAAAGAATCAATAATCTGCTCAAACAAACTAATCGCCGAAGGTGGCTAGTATTATTTAAATGGAGGTATGTTCAAAAATTAGGATCAATTTTGAAACATTTATTTCAACTTAGCAATTAATAAAGACACATTTTTGGACAGAGGAAAGCTCGAAGTTTTATTTTGTGTATTAAGATAATCTCAGGATAGGTGGCGCTGTTGTTTGTAGTCGAAAAAATACCGAGGCTTCATGGAAAGTTGTTTTCTGTGATGCTGTATGTAAAAAGTAAATCCATTATTGCACAGCGCCGTGCATACCGTTGTGAATTGAAAAAAGAGCGCCCTTGTCATGAACTGATTTATTTATCTTCTAAGAAATTCCTAGGAGATAGTTGCATTTGTAAAGAGAAAAGTATGAATATTCCTTCATTTTGAATGAAATATTGAGCGTATCCGAATAGCTTTCGAACTTAACCCCATTTCAGAGCTACATAAAAAAAAAAGAAAAAGAAAAAGAAATTGAAATCTGCTATTGAAAATTTCAAGTTATCATGTGAGAACATTAATTTTTTTAAGTCACGTGGTATCAATCCGACAGAACATCATGTTCTCACATATTTCGCATCTATCAACATTTAGAAAAGCGATGGGTTTTGATTATCTCAAAATAAATCGAGTTCTAAAATTTGTTTCGTGAAAAACCAGTTTAAACCGGTTTTAAACAATCACATGGCTATCAGATTAGGCATTAGGTCGGATCTTCAAAACTTTTTTGCCAGCTAGAAAATTCAAAAATTAATCTATCTATGTCTATATATATACCATACGCTTGGCGCAGTATGGCCAAGAATGGCTCTTGCGCCAATAAAACTGCACAACAACAACAACAACTCTCTCTATATATATATAACTTTCAATACTTTCCCTCGCTGTTTCGCATTCATTCTCATTACCTTCTTTGTGTTTCTTCGGGGGATAACTTCTGACACACAGCTGTTTATTGACCAGACAGGAGAATCGGGTATAAGATGGACATTCTGGCCAAGTTGTAAGCTTTTATTGGCCAAATGTGACAACCATTTATATCATTTTCTTACAACCTTAAAAGCCAAAAAACAAAAGCATGCCTCAAAAGCGATAAATTGACAATTTTCTGACCGTGCATTTTGAGGCTTCAAAAACCCGAAACTGAAACCACATCATATTCTCATGTAATATAAAAATCAGTGTGTATGTCCCATCCATAGCTGCTACTTTTCAAAAGCTCCTGGAATGGAATAATACAGTAGTGAAATCAGCATTCAAAGTCTACAAGCTTCATTAAGGCCAGAAATGAACACTCAATTCGATGTTTGTCACTTAACAAATGGAGCTCATGTTGAATGCATTAAATGATAATGATTATTATGATTAAAAATAATTATTTAAAAAATTATTAAAATTGTTTCATGTTTAAGTAGAAAAGATATAATAAGATTTCTTTTTTGGATATCCTGCAAAAATGCTTTGTTTAATGATGGTACGATAGATGAATTTCTAGCAATGCATTGTATTACATTTGCAAAGCAAAAGATGAAAAAAAATTAATAAAAAATGAGATTATTATCAATTAATTACAAAATGGTGAGTTAACTGATTTTCTCAATAAGTATTTTCCAAGCTTTAAATAAAAAATTTTCATAAAAAATCATATTTCTCGTTTAATTAAAAATGATTAAAATCGATTAAATTCATCTAAAATATTAATGTATTTTCAAAGAACGTATTTAAATGGCATTCAAGTTTAGGTATTTTGTTTCCGAATAGGCAATTTCTTTACCGGACCACATTAAAATTTACAAATTCCTTGCACTATTGTACGCATCTCTTTAACTGTTGTGAAAATTTCGACCCTAATTAACACATATAATTTCTCTCTTTGCGTAAATGTAACTTTTATTCATAAAAACTATATTTTAAATAAAATAATATTGAACGAACTGTCGATGGCGAAATTTTTTTAGTTAACGTTAATAATGGTGAAATATATTGGTTGTAGGATTGGACAGATTTAGCAAAATTGCTCAAAAAACCTAAAAGTAACATTTTATTATTTTTTTTAGAAAAACTTGCACATTTCGTTCAAAACCTGTTCATCCATTTTTAGCAGTTCGGAGAAAACACATTTTCTGTTAATATTCCATACAATTAAAAAATAATAACTTATTGAAAATTTTCTTTCAGAATTTTAACAGTTGAAAGACTTTTATGTTTGTAAGACATTTTTGAAATTTATTATGCTAAATGAAATTGTTTTAAAAAGTTATTGATTGTTTTATTAATGTAAAATAGTCTCCTTGAATCTAAATTTAGTAGGAATAAATAGAAAAAAAAAGATAATATTTTTGGAGAACTAAATTTCCCCAACAAAGGCGACTGGGTGATTTCCGACTTTTTGAAAAAAACTTTTAACCGTTATTCATATCAATAAGTGAATTGTATTTCTTCATATCAGAAATCAGAAAGATAATTTTTTTCGTGAATGAGCATTTCTAAAATTCTTCATTACAGCAGACATGACGTTTACTTTTCTTGGTATTTCTGAATAAATAGAAATTAATTTAAATCAGTCAATTTCTTGGAAATGCAAATGAATAATTACTAAATAAAAAAAATATATAAAGGTAAATTTACTAACGTACGAACTATATAGGCATTTTCGAAACGAATTATTTTCATTCAATGCTAACATAAAGTTTAGCTTTTACCTCTAGCATTTTCAAGTATTTTTTTTAACTTAGAATTGTTAGGTGGTAATCTATATATCTATATATATCTCTATACAGGTATATATATATATATATATATATATATATATTAAATTCATATTTTTATATGGTTTCATTTAATAAGAATTTATTCATTAAATATTAAATAAAATACAAAATGTTGTTTAACTTTTATAGATTCAATGGAAATCATCTGAATTATCTTTAAATCAGAGTAAAATAAAGATTTTATTCGACATTTTTTTACACATTGGAATCATTTTAAAACATAAAACACTTTTAGCATTTAAAAATTAGCTAAAGAGATAAAAAAAAATATTTTAATAAATTTTTATGTTAAAATACTTTAAATATCTGCAATAATTTAATAGAATTTTTCATTTACTTTTGTAACCAAAAACGGTTTCTTTTTTTGCGAAAAATTCTTTCACTTTTCTCCATTTATAGCAAGTAATTTATAATATTTATTACAATGTGTTAGATCATTTATTATTTAAGAAATATGGGCAGCTACAATCTGAATGAATGGATATAAATAATTTTAAATGCCTATCATAAAAAAGGATGGATAAGAAATGTGCAGAAGCTTCCAGAAGTTGAGAAACATTACTTAAAGTTCTAGATTTTGATTTATAACAGAAGAAAGGCAGGCAGAATACATCCAGTTCTAAAGCGAGAAACTAATCGATTTTAAAACTCTCTATCAAACGAAGCTTAAATCGGAACTTCTGAGCATCGACTCAAACTTTTCTCAGATATCGATATTAAATGGAAAACAATGAGCCTCGGGTTTATGATTTATGAAAGTCAATAGATTTACTGTCATAAATGATCTTTGTGGTTAAAAAAAATTGTGTCTAAAAGTCATAAATTTATTTAAAAGTTTTTATTTAAAGTTTAAGTTGTATAGAATTCTATGACAATTATAAAGTTCTCTTTAATTAAAGTCTGAAAAAGAAATTTCAATATTTTCTGAAAACTAAAGATGATTTATTTCATAAAACAAATAAATCATAAAATAATGAGACAAAAATAAATAATACGAAAGCGATACAACGTAAAAGAAAGTCAAGATGTCTGTCAAAATAAAACGAAATATTAAAAATGCATCGAACCGCCAATTCCAACCATGAAATAGTTATAATGTTTTAAGTGTTATCCATCTTTTTATTTATTATTTTCAGAAATTTACTCTCAGTTATGGTAACGAAACTGTTTATGTAAAAAAATGTATTCAAATGCGGTCGCAATGAACTCTTGAACACAGCTATCTCTAAAGCAATAAATAGCAATTATAAGCAAAACTTATTTCAAAAAAATTCAAGCAATGCACAAAAATGTAAAGGAATAAAAGGATATCAATACAAAATAAATCTTTTAATTATAAAAGTAGTATTAAAATATTGTTTGTACTATAAGTTTTAAATGTAATGAATAAAAACGAAAAAACTTGATTAAATCAAAATATAATTAGATGTAACTGATTTTGATGGGATTAATTCAACGGAATAGTACGCAATAGGTAACTATAATTATAGAGAGTTTTTGAACGACCATTTGTTAATGAACGTTGCATCATAATTTGATAAGCATAGGTTCAATGGAATAGTACACAATAGGTAACCAAAACTATAGAGTGTTTTTGAACGATCATTTATTAATGAACGTTGCATTAAATTTGATAAGCATAGGTTCAACGAAATAGTACACAGAAGGTAACCATAACTATAGAGTGTTTTTGAACGATCATTTATTAATGAACGTTGCATCATGCAGTTTGCTAATAGATAAATATGAATACCGTACCACGAAATAAATAACACCAAAAAATTTATCATATTACTAATTTTGTAACACATATTCCACAATTAAAAGTGCACAATGAATGAAAATAAAAAAATGGCGTGAATGCAATTATGCCATACGAACAGAAAGTAATGCTGCTCATAAAAATAGGATATGTTTAACGAGGTTTAAATATCAATAGCGAAATTTAAACTAGTTATATATTTGTTTTCGCATTCTTAGTTATTTTAACCTTCCTATGTCAATGTCAAGAAGAAGAATAAGAAATAAATAATCAAAAATATAAGCATTATGAAAATTCCTATTAAAAACTATTTCTGCAACAGTCTAAAAAAACTAAAATTATTTCTGAATCAAACTAAAAAAGCACAATTGTATTTATTGTTTTTTATTGTTTCAAATGTTTTTTATTCCATATTTTAACTTTTGATTCTATTTTTATTCCTTTTTATTTTTACTAAGTTGGTTATATATACATGGATGGTTCAAATATTCAAATAAACTTCATTAAAACTAAATATTTTAATAAACAGAAATTAAATCCATTAATTTTTAATTATTGAGTTCATTTAAGGAATTAATATTGCATATATCTTAACATTTTCAACTGTACCGATGAAATATCTCTTCTTTCAGATACTTCCAATTATAGGTTTCTGTGGGCTAAAATTTGTCTCTTATGCCAGTTTGATAAAAGTAATGTTATTCTTCAGATATGTATTAGAAAGTTCAACATATCTAAACTGGCATAAGAGACAAATTTTAGGCCATAGAAACATGTAATTGGAAGTATCTGAAAGAGGAGATATCTCTTCGGTAGCACTGAAAGTGTGGAAAAATCCAATTATATGACTATAAAAAATTCGTGAATAAAAGCAAATACCAATTTTAGGACTTTTTCTTTCCAGATTTCTTTTTTTAAAGCATCTTCCAAGAAGCGATATTCATTAATTTACACAATATTTTTCATTATATATCATGTAATCAATAATTTGGTAAGCAATGTATACTAACACTTCTAGAAAAAATTACAAAATCTTTGTTGTAAAATTCATTTTAAAGGATTATATATGATGCAATACTTTTTTTAAATGAAAAAACATCGATTTTAAATTTCAAGATGTTGGATAAAAAAGATATTTTCCCGTAATACAAATTTTTCAAATTTTCATGCTTTTAAAAGAAGTAACAGATTATTAAATTTCAATCAATGTTATATTAATTAAATCCTATATGAGATGCATTTTTATAAATGCGAATTAGAGTCAGTTCTCTGAGATAAATAATAAACTATTTAAATGTTTTTTTAATTAGGAATGACGAAAGAAATAGAGAGAAAAGGGAATATTCTGCTACATATCTATATATTCTTAAATTATATATGTATCGTTCACTTAATTTGTGAAATTACTGTAAAAAGTTGTATTCAATTTAGTGTTGATACTTTTTTTTAATTTTAAAATTTGTTAGTGACATAGGTCATATATAATTTCAGTTTTCGTGCATGAAATTCATTTATTAAGCATTCACCTAAAGATATGTGAAAATTTATTGATATCTCCAGAATTGATAACTTGCTTGCTTTTGGAAATTCAAAATATTCTATAAATATTTTGATACATACTGTAGATATTCCCAAAATGATACCAATATCATAATTATTTTTAAAATTTTATAAATATATGTATTGCATGTTTTATTATTCATTTTCCCCTCATATTGCATGATACTTTTATTTTTCAATATTTTTTTCTGATATAATCAAATTAATATGCAGAATATTGGTAAAAATAATATTATAGTTTTAAGAAATTAAGTTTTAATTAAATTATTCTTTTTAAATATTGCTTAGAATCATATCACAAATGCAGTAAATAACATATATTTTTTTTATCAATCATGATTTATAAGTAAATGAAAAAATTATTAACTCATAGTTATACAAATATCACTCTCTACAAAATGTATGCTCAATATTTCAAAGAGGGCTACTGGTAAATTTCCAGTTTTAGGTGAATCTTTTATTTTATTATTATATATCTCTTTAAAACTGAAAATATTCTATACTTATCTTGAAAATAATCAAACATACTTCGTGGCTTCAACTGGAATGCAGCTTACGGATTTTATCTGATTGCTTTGTATATCATACCTGTTTCAAAATAAATACATAAAGCAATGTATTTGGGATTAAATTTTTTTTCCACTTTTTTTTATGTAACAATACATGATTTTAATATATGAAGTATTCACTTTAAATTATATACTGAAAAAATAATAGGGTATCTTTTTCTATAATTTTATTTTATTATTTGCAAAATTGTGTATATGAGCGCTAGCGTTTTGAAAAGTTTGCAAAAACTTTGAAATACCTGCCATACAGAACATGTTTACAAAATCATTTGGAATATTTAGAGTTTATAGATAATATTTACGAAATTATATTAAAGAGATTTAAAAGTATCTTTGTTTAAAAAAACATTTGAAGGCCAAATATGATATGTTTTTTCTTAGTTTCTCGTATATGGAATATAGAGAAAGTTTTGATATTTAACGATTAAATTACTCTCCACTTTTTAACCTGATCTCTAAAACGATGTTTGCATTATATTTGTCAGCTTGTCCATATGTCTGCATGTTTGTGACAAAGGTAACTCAAAAATACTTTGAATTAAACGGATTAAATTTAGTACATGATCTTATTATTTCATGGATTTTTACCAAATTTTGAATGAAATACATTCAGGAGTGGCCTGCCTGTCTGGCTTGATATATCTAGTCTGGTCGAATATATATTAACACGATACTTAAACACAATGACAGCTAGATGAATAAAGTTTGATATACAGATTTATCATTTAAAATTGGGCACTTTCCAAATTTGGAACTATGCCCATAAAGAAGTTTACTTTCTGTTGCTCTATAATTTCATATGTATGTAACCGCAATGATTCAAAAACACGCTGATTTAAAAATAACAATTCAGTAGGTAATTTTTGAACTAATCTTATAGGGTGGCAATCAGTTGGAAACAACTAAATGAATAAAAAAAATCGATTTTTTAAACACATATTCGAACTCAAAACCATTAAAAAATACAAATTTAACATCTAAAACCTATTGCTAGACGCCAGGGATTAATCGCCAAAAACATAACTTAGAATAACATGATAGATTCAGTAGAAGCCAATTTGGGCTTTGTCTAAGGATCACATTTTTTTCAGGAAAAGGGGGTAGGAAATAACACCATTATTAGAGAGTATGCGATAAAGTTATGGAAAAACGACACCGATTGCTTAAAATTCTATCTTTTAATGCCCAAGTTAAATTTGAAACAAAATTGAATTTTGCATTCCGTTGCTTAATTTTATTCTGTGAACTTTTTCTAGAAAAATAGAAAATTATGAAATGAATCATGAATGTCTAAATGTTGATTCATTCTACAATTCAACAGTGATTGCATATACATCTCCTTCAAATACATCAAATAAAACAATAAATTAAAAATTGATTCTAGTTTTTCACCTTTTGTTTTTGCAATAACAATTTCCCTTGTGCTTTATGCAGAAAAGAATAGTATCATCATTTTTTACTGTTTCAATTTAATATTCGTTTCTATTGACAGATATATTTAGAAAAAATGCAACAAAGTAATCTTAATTGCTCTTGGAAAAGAAAATCATTAAAAGAAGTTCAATTTAATACACCCTCTCTTCTCGGTTCGAAGAGATTAGAAGATATTGTACAGTGTATACATTGAATAGTTCCAAGAAAGCGTTTCGCTTGATTTGATTTTCTTTCACATGCAAAAAAATGAAACTGAAGGCTTAATATTTTCCTTCATTTTAAATTGAACCGGATACTATTAATTAAACTCGCAATAATTGGGAGTTTATACTTTGTATGTAAAAACTAAGGAAAAGAATCTTTTCATAATGAGCTGGATTCGTTATCTGGGGGAAAAAAATAGATTTTTTTGTCAAAGGATTAATTTAAAAGTGTTTCATTTTTAATCTACCTATGCCTTCTTTAATCACTTTTAGTGTATGTATTAATGATACAAAATTTGAAAATAAATTTATTCTGATTTTTAAAATATCAGTAATGCCTTATTTGCAACTCACAAAATCGGGAGTTATTTTTGAACTCCAAAAAAATATTTTATTAGAAAGAATAGGAAAAAAAAAAATATTGAAACACAATTCAACCGTCTTAGCCAGCATTTTTTTCCCAACAGCCGAGAAACGCGATCTGGAGACTTTAAAAAAAATGGATGGAATATCCAGAATTAAATACATTCGAAAAACATTAAGTTCACTCATGCATTCAAGATGATGGAAAAATTTAGTTTTTTTATTTCTATTTCGTATTTAGATTTTAGAGCAATTAAATTTACGCAAATATAATCCTGTTTTTATGTAAAAACTATCTTAAACTCAGCATTTCAATTCGAATTATTTTTTTCACTAAGTAGAAATATCTTTTTTTTCAAAAATACGCATATATAAGAAATATGTCGATTTTTTTTAAAAACCTCCACTAAAAATATTCCGAAATAAATATCTGATATCTACGATGTTTCTAGGAGATATATTTGAAATTATTCAGAAATGGAAAAATAAAAATATAGTTTCTTTCAAATTAAATTCAGAATGATACCTGAGTAGTGTTTTGAATCAAAAATAGAAAACGAAGTATTTTTTCAAATATTTTTTTCAGTTATTTGAATTATTTATGCATGCTTGTAGAACAAAATGCTCATAAGAAGTTAGAGCGTAGGTTTTTGAGTTTTTTCGTGATTTTTATATGTTTATTTTTATGTCATACACTTAAAAATATCTGGATTAGTCTTATATATATTTACTATGAAACTTACATTATTTTAAAAAGGGAATTCGATTTTCTAAAAAAAATATTATTCATTAAATAAATAAACAAAGATAAAAGTAATCATATTCAAAAGATGCTATTAGGAAGTTCTGCTAATATGGATTCGTTTGTGATACAATTAGTATTTAGTCAATGCATATTCATAACTTAAATGATTTTTCAATATGCAAACTCATTTATTTGAATCACATGCTAGTAGGTGATTCAATGATTTGATTTGATGATGATGTCATTTAACCATTCAATGATTTTAAACCACCCTACAAATATTTTGAATTAGACAAAACATAAAATAAAACATAAATTAAATTTTTACATAAATGAAATTGTAGAATATTATTTTGAATTGTATTTTCTATTTTGTATTTTTCACTGATTAAATATATTTTGTGGGACTTAACAGATATTATTTCTGAACTTGAATGATATACTAATATCAAAAGTTAGCAAAAACCTCTCTCTCTCTGTATGTATATATATATATATATATATATATATATATATACATCAATAACTTATTTACAATAAAACTGAATGTTTGTGTAGACGCTCTACAAGCCAGCCCCTTTGACCTACAGCTACAAAATATGGTACATGTATACCTTGGAAGTAGGAAACGAGCACTGCGGAGAGATATTTTCGAATTTTTAATTGGAATTTTAATTAATTAAAAATTATGCGAAATTTCGACGTTTTCTCGCGATAACTTCCGAAAATATTATAGCACAAAAATGACTTTCACATCATTTTAAAGTAAAAAAAAAAATGTTTTAAATGTATGAATGTTTTAACTTATAAATAAAACTCCTATTTTTGATGAAATTAAAAGAAATATTTTCATCATATTTTTAATAATTTTTTTCACACAAAATGGAAATAAAATTTAACCTGCTCGAGCCCGGTACGCTCATAGGGGAAAAAATTAACTTCTTTTCTCACTTATTACCCTCATATTCAGAAAAGGTCAAAATTAAAAAAATAATAATAACTATTACTGCAAATTAAACCTAGAAAAGTGTAATTTTCAGCACGGATCTGTATGAATAGAAATAAATATGCAATATGATATTTCCTAAAAAATATACGCAAGAAAAATTTGTATGGCCTTTTACACTATCTATATAATTAATTCAATTGATATTTTATTTTTAAGGCAAACATGGTTAAATATATAGAGGATATATAATCAGGGGCAAACAGCTAATTTGTAAACCTTTATTAATAGACATACATCTGCCCTCTTAAATCATCTAAATCAAACAAAAAAATGATTAATTCATGAAAATTTGAATATCATTATTCCATAAAAATTCTTTCCATCTTTTATCTTAAAGTTAATACGCTAATTCACATTCATCTAATAATCAGTTCGGAATTTCTTCGAGGCTGATTGTTAGAAGAATGTGTATTCTTATTTTCTCGTGCGCTTGTGTATGTGTGCGTGTATATGTTTTGGTACTCTACATACCAGAACAAATGACCTAGAATTCCAAAAGGGGCCCATACGTATTTTGTGGAATGGGAATGTATAACTCGGACGAATTTTTTGGAATATTAATTAGGAATTTATTAATTATAAATTAAGCGAATTTTTAGAGTTTAGAGATAGTTTCCGAAAATATTTCAGCACAAAACTGATTTTTACATCCCCTTAAAGTTCAAAATATTATCTTATAAATGATACTAATGTTTTAAAATTTAAAATTTTATTCTTAATTAATTTTTAAAAAAATATTTTTATTATATATCTTAACATTTTATTTCGAACAAAATGAAAATAAGAATTAACCGGCACCAGCATGAATATGTGTGAAAAATTAGCTTTTATCGGCGCGTTACTAAATTGAAGCAGAAGGATTAAGCTAACTGTTTCTTCCAATTAAACATAGTAAAGTTCAATTGGCAATTTGTAAGAAATAGAATAAATATGAAATATTTTCTCAAAAAATGAATTCCAGAAAAATTTTCTCGGACGCCGGAAATAGCTATATAATAATAGCTTTAGCTTTAATAGAGAAATAGCTTTAAAATAGCTATATAATTCATTCAATAATCAGTTTTATTTAAGGTACATATAGTTTATATATACAGAATAATTATATTTTATATAGGTTGTTGTAATTTATGAGAATAAATTACGAATTTTAAATTTTTATACAGATTTTCTATTCTGTGAGTCATATTTAATAAAATATTCTTTAGGTCCTAATAATTTAAATTTAAAAAAGTACACACTATTTCAAAGAAAACTGCTTGAATTATGAAAGTTTGAATGTTTATCTTCTATAAAAACTCGCGATTTTAGATTTCTCCATAGATTACCTTGAAGAAAATATTCCAATCAGAAGTTGAACTTTGCCCAAGACTGATTGCCTAAAATATTGTAACTGTTGATTGTCCTAAAATATTGATATCCAAAGCTTTATAAATGGGTCAGATTTGTCTTAGAAGATTGAATGTTAGATTGTGGCGAAAATTTTAATGAACATGATTTATAGAAACGAAAGACTGTATGAAATTTAGACACCTTGTTTACAGAAGTACGTTTATTGATTGAAATAAAATAAAATATTATTTACAGCGTTTAAATCTTTTTGAAGATAAAATTAAATTTTATGAGAAATCAGAGAAATTCTTATTAAATAAATCCTTGAAATATTGCATAAATTGGTAAAAATATTATTCTGTGATACACATAAGATTACAAAGTTGAAGAATTCATTTTCTGCACTCATATTTTTTTAAAAAAATTTTTGATTTCAGCAAAAAATATTTGTATTTATTGAAGTTTTATGCCTTCCATTTCAGATTCAAATTTAAATCTTACGGTAGCTGTTAGCAAATTATAGAGATCATATGGCTTCTTTAAAAAGATATGAGTAATGTGGATGCCTAAATTTGAATCAAATAAATATTTTAAAAAACCAAGGTACATTTAGTTGAAAATTTTATATTGGGAGAACCAGTTATATTCAGCAGGTAGTATCAGCCAAAGACGACTAGTATATAATAAATTTGTGGAGAGAGAGTTTCTGTCGGGAGGTGAAACCAATCGGGAAATCGTTGGAAAAGCATGTTATTGTTGATGGTCCACTTGGTCTAGCATTTATAAACTAGACAAATCTATGAACAGAGGACACAAGGAACGAACGGATTTAAAGGGAATGAAAAACCTTCTGCTTGTCAGAGTACTTTTTTAGCACCTAAGAAACAACAGAGGTAAAAATTAGTTATAATAATTGGTTTTGAAGTTTATTGCAGTTCTAATAAATGGAATTAAGTGGATTTTCCGGCAGATTATCAAAAAGATCAATGTTCCAATCTCATGTTATGTCTAGAAAAAGTCAAGACATTTTTTCTGCCAAAAACGAATTTAATAAATTTTAGTGGCTTATGAACAGAGTAGCCTAACAACTTCCCTAATAGTGTTGGTTAAATATACGACCAAGATAAAATCCATGAGTTTCGTCAAATTTCTTCATCCACACCTTGCGTTACCCCTATTGAACAATACTAGAATAAAGTGTTAAATCTCATAGCAGTGTCCTGATATTATTTCTGATTTAATTTGACTTCTTTATTCACATTAATAATATAAACTGAAACTGTTTTTCCTTTTCTATTCAAAATTATGTATGTCCATTATTTGTTTTATTACAACTTTTTATTTTTGCTGTTGTTTTGCTGCGTTTAATCAGACCTTTTAATCCAAAGTATTACAAATAAATAAAAAATAAAATATGTATATTGATATTATATTATACATATACTTAATACATCTTAATTTTTATCATCTTGGGCTTATATTTAGGTATTTGCTATAACCAAAATTGATCATTTTCGTACAAACTATCCCTGAATATTATTAGTAGTTATTATGAAAAAAAATATCAATAAGATGCTAATGTATCTTTAAAAGAAATAGATTTTTCAAAGTTAGCTATCATTTCCAATTTAAAAAATGTTTTCCTTCATATTATGATTTTTTGGTAACTTAATGAATATACTTTTATCCAGTTTGTATTACAATATTTTTGAATAATGCTTCTAATCAGTACAGAAAAAAAAGATAGTGTTTATATAGAGATAATAATACTTATCGACAGTATTCAGCCTTCATTACTAGTATTATTCGTTTAAATTAAATCAGATAATATATCGCTTTTTACAGTATTAATAACCTTATCAATAAAAAGGAAAATGAATTGTAGGAAAGCAATATTTAGAAAGCCAGAGAAGATTGGTTATGTCATCATTATAAATTTAAAACAACGTTTAAATTAAAAATGTAATTCATTTGTACTTTTAAACATTGTTTTTTTTAAATGATGCATAGTTAAAAACACTTATTTACAGGATTTTTTTCCACAAATAAAATTTCTTAATCGGAAGGTCGAAGATATCGATCGATATCCGATTTCGTTGATTACCATCGAAGGTTGCAGTCCTTTCGTTAGAGCAACGTAAATATTTAGGGAATAGGTGTGAATTCAGTCGTCCTCATCATCTGGTCATTTTTTAAAAATAAAGATTATTCCTTAAAATATTCCAATTAAGCTTTAAGATGTTTATGAATTTTTTATTAGGAACAACTCATGATATTCCTTCCAGAAGGAGACAAGATGAAAAGAATAAATATAACAAGCTCTGAACAAATATAAAATGCCATGAATAAATATGATCAGGTTTCATAATAAATTATTCCAGTAGTCATTTTGGAGAAAAAAAAATATTAATACCAATGAAATTCTGACAAGATATGTGTATCTTTTTTAGCATAGTTTATTATAGTTTAACACTAGGTTTACGAAAATGTGTCATTTTGACACATTTCAATTATTATAAGTAAAATTACTAACAAAGTTCTCATTTTTATTTTATCTCTTGCGCAGACTTTTATCCGTTTAACGAGGTAAATATATATTGATGACTATTTCCTTCAAACGTGTTAAAATATTGTAATTCTCTATGTGGTATATCTATCTTTACGAATGCGTGTCAATTTGACACGATCGTGAACCTAGTGTTAAAAGACAATAACAAACATACCCCAGAAACAATATCATATTACAATGAGACAAAGTTGAGAGTTGACATAGTACACCAAATGGAGCGCAAATATATCATCAAGGCAGCCTCTTTTCGATGGCCTCTCTAGCTGTTTTCCAACATTTGAGATTTTATGGCAATAAACGCATAGATCTTATACAAAAATGTATAACATCAAAACTATTCTAAAGGATTTTCTGTTTCAGTTGTCTAATAAACTTACAGAAGGAAACAAGAAAAATACAAAAGCATAGTAATAGTCTTCCGTCAGCTAGTGCTACACAAGAACGCAAGGGCTACCAAGGAGGCTTTTGTAAAAGAAACAGAAGCAATTACACATGTAAAATATGTGAAAAGATTGTTTGCGTAAAGTGTACAAACACAATTGAATATTTGTGTAAAAGATACTCGAAATGAATGTAAAATATTGAAAAAATGTATACAAAATCTTTTGAATAATAAAAACTTTCTATAAGTATATATCTCATTTTTTACTTATAGAGTAAAATTATATTGCATTTTCAAAGTTTTTTCTTCTTTAAATATATGTAGTTGTTCACGCGTCCAATTGACGCGTGTAGTGTCCTTAAACCTAATGTTAAAAGCATTACAGCAAAATTTGAAGGAAATAAATAATATCTTATTTTTTTGTGAGAAAATCTGAATTGTATCTTTACTGCTATGCCATCTTGAGTTGATATAGCCGAAAATTGAAGATTATTCCTTAAATAGCTCCCTATGAAGGTTGCCAGTATGAACGGTTGAGAAGAATAAAATTGTAATCCCAGAAAAATTTCACAATAAAATATTCTAGTAATCACTTTGGTGAATTAAAAATCTAAAATGTTACAACCAAAATAACCAACCAACAAAACAACAAAAAGTTGATAAAACATGCGTTCAAATATCTTTAACATGTTTCGTATAATTTAAATAACGCTTTGCAACAAATCTTGAATGAAATAAATAATATTTTCTTTCGTTGTGAGAAGTTTGTGCTATATTTTAACTACTATGTCTTTCTATTTATTAAGAACAACCGAATCATGATTAATATACTTCTATATGAAATAATATGTTAATAATAATGATTAACATATTTTTGTAATAAATAATTTTGATAGAAAACTTAATAGCAAAAATAATTAAGGGGTAAAATAGGGATTTAAATAGAAAATTGATATATCTATGGAAAGGTAAAAACGATAGTAGCATAATGTAAAAATTTAAGGACGAAAGCAAAAAAAGTATTTTTAATCTGTTAACCGGATATTACATTTTTTTCGATTTCTTCGCTTTTTAGCTCCGCACATTGAAATATTTCCTTTTACCCTATAATCAGATTATCTATATCTGATCATATATGCTGGGATATAGTTGAATATTGGTTGGAAATAATTTCAAATGATTTTTACCGATTTTGATTCAACAGTCTTTATTCACTATAGAATTTTTGAACATATTTTCACCTAAAAATTTAGACCATAGTTCGTACTGAAACTATAATAAATTATTTTCTAATAATTATTACTTAATAATTAATATAACAATCTTCTCATTTGGGATCGAGGTGAGCGGGAAAAAATAGAATCCCTGAAGATAAAATAATGTAATAAAAATTCAATCTTTTCCTTGCACTTGCATTAGACAGAGGTTAAGGAGTATTCAATCGTTTTTTCTTTCAATTGCACGAATCAATGGGTAAGGAGGATTCAATTGTTTCCTCGCAATTGCGCGAGTCAATGATTAAGGAGAATTGAATCACTTCTCTTCGGTTGTAAGGGTCAGCGATTAAAAAGAATGCAGTCCTTTCAATTATACGAGTCAGTGATAAAAGAGAATTCAATTGTTTCCTTTCATTTGAAAGAGCCAGAGAATTCACTGCATTTGTTTCATTTGTTTTTGTAAGTGATTTTGATACCATCATCAAGTTTATGCCTTGACCTTGAGGATAAGAAAATATTAATATTCAACAATTTAAAGATCCACTTGTGTTTGTTATATTTAACCCGTTACACTGACAAATATTATTTGTAAAGCAAAAAAGTTAGTGAATATTATGCATTATCTTGTTTTTCTATCTATTTTCTTATTTAACTACACTCATTTTTATGATTTAATAAAATTCTCGAAAGTAATACATTCCTATTCTTAAAATTCTACAACACTTAAAACTCATTAAACACTTAAACATTTAAATCATAGAAAAACTTTTAATTTAACGCTTAAGGCGACACGGTACTCTTAAAATCATCAAAAAATCGAAATTTATTTTATTGGCTCATATAATCGTTTGACTCATATGAGTCGTTTTAAATATACCTGCAAAATTTTAGAGTTGTAGCTTTATTTTTATTAAGTTATTGAAGAGTTTTTGATGCTTGTCAGGAGGATATAAACAATTTTCCCCGCCCACTTTTCAGATTCACACACCTGTAAAAGAGACTCATTTGGGAAAGTTATTGCCAATTTATCAAATGCTTGAATCAAATGAGCTATTAGAACGATACATTCGATGCATGACACCGACAAAACTCTAATGAGACACTCCACAGTATCATTTGCAGTAAATGCTCAAAAGTTACAACTACATCGATCAAACAGAATAGCAGAAATATACATTTAATCAATTTTCATATGCGTATTAATTGTTTTAAATGTCTCATGATAAAGATTTGTGAAGTTTTGATATTTCGTTAGTTTTTCTTTATATCTTCAAAATACAAATAAAATATTTTGTTTCAATAAATTTTTGCATATTTTTAACTTTAAACAATTTAGAATAACTTGAATTACATTTTATAAAAGTTGCTGGCAAATTGGATAGATTTTATATTATGATTTAGATTAATAAAATCTTTAAATGAATTTTTCGATTTTTCTCCATGTTGTATTTTTGCTTCTATTCTACATTTCGAAAGCCGAAGGCTTTCTTAATAATGGAGATAGGAGTGCAAAATTTTTTGTGACTGTTCAGAAATATTCGCGTTTTGTAAAACATAGCTTTTAGGTGTATAGTAATTTTTTAGAAAGGTCAAAAGTCAGAATTTTTGCATTTTCCAATTTTGTTTTGTGTTTTTACAATAAAAAAATATAAAAAATTAAATAATGTTGATAGGAGGAAATCCATACTAAGTTTCATGAAGTATATTAATAGCTACTTGGGAAAAAAAAAGACAAATCTTTATATTTAAAATAGTCTTATGGTTTTAAATAAAGCTAATTTTTTTAAAAAAATTAATTTTAAAAGAAAATTTTAAATTATTTTTTAAAAATTAAGGGAGAGTTTTTGGGTACCATTTAAATAAATGAAAGTTAAATATAATTTTAAATGTTAAAAGGAAAAAAAAATTGGTGGTACTGTACTGCGTTAAAATTCAAAAAATAATGGATCTTTTATCTAGCAAAAAGCACATGTATGTTTTTAATTAGATTCTTAACAAAAAAATTTTGTGAAATTTTGGCTCAATGAAGCCTTTTAATTATCGAATAAATATATTTTTTATTTAGAAAAAGCGAGAGTTTCTATGATTATCAAACTCACAAACTTTATAACAAGGAAAATTAGATAAACCAATATACGACATCAAAGAGAATATTAAAAAAAATCATGAGATAAGATACAAAAATTTATAAAACTGTTTTTAAATTGTAATAAATTTATAAATATATTTATAATAGGAATTTATAAGCGTTCAAAATTGAGAATCAAAATATATATGTGTCTATTATAATTAATGAGGTGAAATTTGTACGCATGTGTATTGTTTTCTTTTATAATCTTCTCATCTGCGTTTGAATGCATGCTATATGTGACTATTTTACAGTGCCCATGTGTGTTTATAAGCAAATAGTTCGCACTCAGACCAAGTATTAATAATGCAGTGGTTTTCAGCTTAACAACACAAAACGAATTGTCCTCGTTTTATTATTATTCTAGAGTTATTTTTTGTAATCAAGTTTGTTGCCAGGAGATATACTCCCCGTGCGCAAGTATTATATTCTTATAAGCGTTATTAAAATTCACACGTTGAATTTTCGTATTTAAAAAGGCAATTGTATCTGATTTTTAAAAATTTTTCTTCAGCGCCAATAGCATCTGATTATATATTATAGGGAAAGTAACTACTTTTGATCTCGAGCACAAATGGACTATTCGATATTAAATCACTGATTGCCTTCGAAGATCTTTTGAACTCCCTTCATATTAACGGTATTAACTTTACCAAAAACATTAATTTAGTTATGTACACAAATTTTAATTTAGTTTTGGAACTTTCATTCTTTGTAAGCATAGAACATTAACTTCTTCAAAAAATATAAATGAATTTAAAATTACAAAAGAAAAATTACATATACATATTTTAAATGAGCTTTTGATGTATAAATAGAACAAACTGCGTTCAATATTATACATCAAATAAATTTAATGTGGGATTTTTTTAAAATTTCATTCATACATAATAATAATAATTTAATCTACCGTATTAACACATTACTTAGGTAATTGAAAAGTTCATATTTAAATTGATTATCTCTGCTTGTAATAAAGATGGCTGCATATGAGTAAGTGAGTGAATTGGCGTTCTTCTAGAGCAACGAAACTTAACCAATTATATATTTTGGAGGGTTAGTATGGTTGTCTTGCAGCAACTTTCTTCTATATAATACCTTTTTAATGATACCCATTTTTTGTTCAGCAGTTATTTTCCACTTACAATTAATTTCTAAAAAAATATTTGAAGTATAATTTACAACAATATACACTATTGTTGAAGTGAAATTGAAATAGCTTTTATTGATGCTATTAATATTATTTCTTGTTTTTTTATATTATTATTGCTCAAATTAAGAAGATTGGCTTATTTTATCATTTTGAGTAGGTATAGTATAAGATAGGCTTTCCATAAAAATTTTGAAATTTTTTTATAGATAAAATTCGGGTTAGTTTCAGAGAAATGGATATGTATGGTCCGCTCATTTTTAAACACTTTCTTTCTTGTGGTTAATTGTTTACAGAAATTCGTAAATAAAGAAATTAAGAAAAAAAGTATCACAATAAACAAAACAGTGTAAAGCTTCTAAAATAACATTAGTTAAATATCTATTAAGACTTGAAGCTTAGAAATCAAAAGGGGAAGCAATTAAATATAGCCAGCACGAAATATTTAATTTAATTTCCTAGCATTTATTAATGATTGAGAATAAACAAATTGCCAAAATCATTTGGTAACAAATAAATGAATAAAAAAAGTCTAATTGGCCAGGAAGATTTAACAAGCTAATTCCTAAGAAATATATAATTTAATATATATAGAAAATAGAAAAGTCATAGCATTCTTCCGCATTCAAAGTGCATCATTATAAAATAAAATTCTAAAATATAAATCATCATATGCTCTTCATAATTTATAAGAAAAATATTGCGACATTAATAAGTTGAAAAACTAAAAAAATGTAAATCATCTGAGAATATCTAATACTACGTTGTAATAATTTTTTAGATATTGAGCTAAGGCGTAGCTTTATTTGTTGTAACAGGCATTAGATTAGAAAATATATGCAGAAAGCCACCTATTGCCATAGGTCATAGCTAATTAGGAGATTCGATCATCACTAAAATTTTCAATACATATTTTAAGTAATTCGCTTTGGATGCCTCTATATTTTCTCCACACCATGCCTCTATATGTTCTCATTACCATATTTTCAAATTTAAAATGTTTATTCTTATATAAAACGTATTATTCAAAATCTTTAATCGTCCATTTTATTGTCCTATGTAACTCGCCAAGTTCTTTATCATTTCAACTAATCCGTGAATTTTAATTTAAAAAAAAATGGAAGTATAATTACAAGTTCGACTAATACAAAAAAGTGCTTATTGCAACTAAATATTTTAATTTAATTGTTCAAAAAACTGGATTGTTCGAAATTGTGATATTGAATATTTTTTATAATTTGCCTTACGTCACAGAGGATCATTTAATAATAATTTCTCTAAACAAAAATACTGAGTTCCACAATTAAGAAAGAAATTTTTGGGCGATAGAAATTTTTGTGCATCCAATTTTTTTATATTAATGAGTTAAAGATAGATGTACATAAAAAATGATTCTTGTTCGTGAAGTTAAATCTTAATTGACAACATAATAAAATTCTAAAAGTGTATAAAAAGCATACTTTAAATAAAATGCACTTATGGTGTAAAAATAAGCCCTAACTTTTTATTTTCATCATTAATAATTGAAAAAAAAATTAGAATCAAATATTAATATCTCCTAAGAATTCAATTTACGTATTAATTCAATAGTTAGTTATATTATTGCAAAATACTCTTAAAACAATATTTAAAAATTGATAAAGGACCGAAACATGTGTACGAAAAAAACAGTGTTATGTTGGAAAAGCTAATTTTTTATATTTTAAAATGAGGTAACATCATAATAATTTTAGAAATTATTGAAAAAAAAAAGCAAAAACTTGGCTTCCATTTTAATTCCTTAAAATTCTAATTAAAATTCCTCTAACATTCCCAATCCCCAAAGAGTATTTTTGTCAGATTTGGCAGATCCAAGTCTAGCAGTCTGTCACGTAGAATGCCAACCCACAAACAAAAATTACATACACATGCATCATTATTATTAGTAGAATTAAAAATATATGAAATACAAACAACTAGCATACTTGATTTTCATTAACTACATTATACTTTGGAAATTTCTTTCTTATAAATTTAGCGATATCTTAAAAGATTTTACATTTACTTACAATTTTCTTCCACTGATTTTTATTCAGTGACAGTATTTCCATCAAAAATATATTATCAGGAGAGTCTTAAAGATGAGAAACAAATAAGGAAATGAATCATTATTATTAGTAGAAATAAGCATATGAGAAAGCAACGAGTTAGCTTTTCTAATTTTCATCAACTATATAATGCTTTCGAAATATCTTTCTTGCTCATTTAATAATTTTTAAAACACTTTACATCAGCTTAAATTTTTTTTCCTCTGATGTGCATTTGATGATAGCATTATAACCAGAATAATTTAGAATGGAGAGTTCTAGAGATAGAAAAAAAATAAGATATAGCAGGTAGAATTGAAATAATCTATACATAAAATTTGTACACTATAAGTTGGAAAATTTACTAAATAGCTTATTTCTTACTAGCTGCCTTTTGTGACCAGCCGGTTCGCCAGTATTACCGCTCGCTACAATTTTCAATTAAATATTTTCAGTAACTGGTCTCTTAATAGATTCTCAAACAAAACATTTTTAATCTTCAAATTTTGATAGTCATAACAAACTTATACTGTTGTTTAAATTGATTCGCTCAATTTTCTATATATATTTTGCTAATTTGTTGTCATTTCCGGTAAAACATCAACTTTAATTTAAAGTGGAAATGATGAAATTGCAATTCATATAAAGATATTTTTTAATAAAACCAAGTGTTTTATTTTATTTATCATCTTTATTGTTATTTATTATTATTATTATAGAATATGAGTATTGCAAACAGAATCTCTCGGTATTTAAGTCTTATGTGAACTACAAAATATTTTTCATAATTTATGTAATATCTCAAACAATAATTCAACAAAAATTTCTCAGATTCAGCATAAAATTCAGTTTTTGGTCTTGCTTTCAAAAGGATTGAAATGAAATCAATAATAATATTTTGTTCCGATTTATAAATATATTTCAAAAATTATAAAGTCTAAATTTAAGGCAGTAAAGTAAGGTAATTTAAGGTAGATTATTCTGAGAAATATTCTGGACACACAAAATTTTAAATAAATGAATGAATGTTTCTATTTCCCACGACCAACTAAGACTTATTTGTGAAGTTTTGGATGTTAAAGTTTAGAAAAACTCAACATTTTCATAATCTTAGGCCAATTAATCTTGAGAAACCTGCACGCTGATTGGCGTATTTTCTTTGAAACGATCGATGGAAAATCTAAAATTATCCTTTTTTTATTGAATAGTGATATTCAAATTTTCATAAATCCGTCAGTTCAAGTGATTGATTTAGTTGATTGGAAATTAACTCTTTTTATTTAAAATATTAGTGTTTTCAGAACATTTTATTTTTCGTGATTTCTACAGCAGAAGCTTTATGTAAAATCAAAAATTCGCTATTTATTAAAGCATTTATTGAATCAATTTACATAAAATATAATCATTTTCCATTTAAACCATTTTAGCAGATCTCTGTCTATTACTAATGGTTTACAAATTAGCTATATGGCCTTGATTTGAATTTATATCCTGTTCATATTAAACAAAACTTGCCTTAAAATAAAACTGATTTATTGGATTACTAATATAGAGAGTGTAAAAGATCATAAAATAATTTTTCTTGATTTATTTTTTAGAAAAAATGATATTTCATATTTGTTTCATTTCCCACAGACACATGCCGAAAATTATATTTTTGCAGATTTCATTTCCAAAAAGATTTAATTTATTTTTAATTGGATCTTTAATCAATGTGATGGCAACACTTTTAAAAATCTAATTTTTTCCTATGAATTCGAAACGTGCTCGTACAGCTTAAATTTTATTTTTATTTTGTACGAAAAAAAATTGTTTAAAAATATAGTTAAAATATTTATTTAAAAATTCATTAAAAATAGAAATTTAATTTTAAGGTTAAAACGTTGGTATCATTTAAAAGATAAATTTTTGATCTATAACTTCATGTAAAAATCTTTTTTGTGCAGTAATATTTTCGAAAGTTATAGCAGAAACACTCCAAAATTTCGCTTAATTTTTAAATAAACAAAATTCTAATTAAAATTTGGAAAAAATATCCCCCATGTGCACATTCCCAGCCTCCAAGGTGCACACGTGCCAAATTTGGTAGCTGTAGGTTGAATGGTCTGGCCTGTAGAGCGCCAACACACACACACACACATTGAGCTTTATTATAAGTATAGATTTATTATTCAACATTATATATAAAAATTACCCCCCCCACACACACATTGAGCTTTATTATAAGTATAGATTTATTATTCAACATTATATATAAAAATTAGTTTGTATTTTTTTCATCTCCCATATTCATTTGCATATTCTAGTTATCAAAAGGCAGATGACTTTATCTACTCTGTTTGATTCATGATATTTTATATTTCGACGAAGTATAAAATGGATGTAAGTTACATTTTACGACCTCTCCCCAAAAAATATTCTAAAGCATTTTTCGTCATTTTTATTTATCATACACATTCATTCTTAATACTGAATGTGTATAGAACTATCTGCCGCTTGCATTATTATTATATTTGATATTTACATCTTTTCATAGCTTCCGGGGAGGAATTATTCATTACTTTCTAGGATTCTGATCTACGAACAAATCACAAACGACGAAACCAATTGACTTGCACATATGTCAAAACTCTTTACTAGGGCGCTTAGGGTACGTTAAAGTAATGCAAAGCTGACTTTACATATGTAGTATTTGAAAAAGCTCCTCGTCATAGCTTGATATTTTTTTACCATGATTGAGATTTACCGAAATCCCATTCAAAAATCTCGAATACTTACTTCCCTGTGACCGCAGACAAAAATCTCATCAGTGAGATTCCCAGAGAGGGAATAAACAGTTTCTCTCCTCTCCCTACATTATTTCAAGGTAAATGTTTTATGCAAAACAGTCAACCCCCCCAATAGAAGAGGAAACAAGTCCCAAACTAGAGACTGCTCTCTCGATTTGTATGAGGGAATGAGATTTTTTTTCCCTCTCCGTAACGTCTCCCTTCCCTTTGTATTTTATTTCAGCTCTTCATTTCCTTTCAATAGCGTTGTCCAACGTAAAACCATGAGCCACGGCTGCGACAATAAAATCGATTGAGTGAGAAACGAGGAGAGAGGAGAATAAGACTAACAAAGAAAAAAAAAGAAATGCATAATATGGGAGAAGGTTGGTGGATGAAATTCAGTTGGGAAAAAAATCTCTAAAGCAAAAGAAAAAGGAGACGGGTGCGAGTTTAAGAAAAGAAATTTCGAAGCAATAAACCGTGGTAAATTCTCTGAGAGAGGTTCATTATTGATTGGTGGCATGCAGCAATCAAAAAAATATATGACCTCTTTTATCGCTCCGGGTTTTTGTGTTTTCCTACAAGGAAAACAAACTTGCTCTAATTTGTGTATTTTCGAGTATTTCATACAGATAATTAAAGTAAATTTTTACGTTAGATTTTTATGAGAAAAAAGAATTAGTGTATATTTGTAAAAAATGAAAATTTATTTTGGATTGCATTTTTTCAGAATACCAAGAAACATTACTTCAGAAAAAAAAATTCTTATGGTATTGTAGTTGACATCACAAAAATTAGTTACATTATATCTAATATCGAGAGTGTAGTTGCTAATCTTTGATATAAAGTTAGTATGAAGGACTTTTATTCGCCCAAAATAAACAAAAAAATAATCTTGTCTTTTTTACGCTCTATTTTTGATAAACCGTAAAAAAGAACAAGAGTAAAGAGCACAATAAATTTATTACCAAGGATTCTTTGCAAAATAATCACTACGTAGATCCAGGCATGCCGGTGGACCAGCTTTCCGATTTCCTCTTTTTCTCTTCCGAGAGTGTTACCACCAGTGATGTAAAATGTGCTTTAACATTCTTTAGTCTGGAAGTTTTTTTACAGTAAGGATATGGAAAAAAAAATGTTTATTCGAATTTCACTGTATGTTGGTCGAATACATAGTGACATGGGATTCCGTAACATCTTCCTTTTTTTAGATCAATTGTTAAACTTGTTAAATAAATACTTCGTTTGAGATGAACTAGCATTTGTTTTCCTTTTATCTTCAACAAGAACACATCTTAAGGCTGTATAATTTTCGGTTCTTCCTTCAGTTGAAAATCTGGTTAAAAGTTTAAAAACCTCCAAAAGAATGTTAAGGCCTATCTCAGTCGTGACGACGTTCTTCGATGAAAAGATCGAAAACTGATCCACCTATATTACAAATGTCTGAACTGAAACTTCACAGCATTTATGTCGTTTACGTTTACTTCACAGCGTTTGTGCTTCACCAAATGCGTTTGAACAGTAACGGCAAAAAAATAAAAAAAAGAGCACCTAGCATTATTCTGCTATCAGTGGCACACACACACGGGGTAAGGGATATATATTTAATATTATGTCAATGTTAAAATGTCCTATAGAGATGCTATTTTGATGTTATGAACGTATTTCTCAAGGAAAAATTTCCAACAATTCAAATTTTAGTTTATAAACCATGATTAAATCTGGAGATAGTTGACATTCTCTTTTTAATAGAGATATTTCTATAATTGCATGTGTAACATTTAGATATTTTCTAGATGTAAGAAACAATATTTTTTATGACACTCTAAAAATGTCTGTAAAGCTATGATCTGCATATTTAAATCGATTGTTACAGAATGCATGCCACAATACGTGCAGTTAAATTTTTTAGAAGTTTAATCATTTTTCCCTCAGAAATGTTGGAGTTTCGCTTAAATTACATCTGAACCGGAATCTCCTTAAAGCTGAAAGCGCCAAAAGAGAAAGTTTTGTAATATAAGCTAAATAAATAAAATTCTCTATATTTTTTTTATTGTTTTAAAGAAATATTAAATTTTGTGTTAAAATAAATATTTTACCGATAGGAAAAGAGTTGAAAATTTAATTGATTTTTATTCTGCTTCCATTTTATTCCTTTATTGATATATACTATTCAAATTCTCATTAATTATTACTCATAGATAGACATGATATACCACTTTATATATCGAGCGTCTACAAAAATATATAATACAACTCATTCAATGATAACTGCCAATAAATTTTCTTTCATGCTTTAACATCAGATTTATGTTCTATACCAATCCTTTTGACTGCGATATTGAATTGATTGAAGAGATGTATACAGTATATATGCTTGTTGTATACATGAAACTTAAATTACAGAGAATCATTTTAAATGTATATTAATTTATTCTGCATATTTTTAATTTTCATTATTTTTGTACTTTGCCATAACATATTTTCATGCTTTAGAAATGAATAGTAATTTAAGATTAAGAAATAATTATTACATACATAATTATGAGAATTAATATTCTTTAATAAGTAAGCTTTTAAGAAGTATCCAGTTTAATGGTCTAACATTTATATTTGAAATTTGTTTTATTAAACAAAGCAGAATGAATTCAATTAAATTGAGATTTATAAATACATTAAATAGAAAAATAAAATCCGAAAAACGAAATTCAAATCTTAATAATACATGTAAATGGGATTTATAAAAAAACAATTAAAAGTTTGATGACAAATTGTTAGATGTTTAAAGTTTGCATACTCTCTTAAAAGTTTAAAATTCTTTTCAAAATGCTATAAGAACATTGCTTTAATGAGTTAAATCGAATTTTCTGAGAAATCACGATTGTCCATATAAGTGAAGTCAAATAAAAAAGTGACAGCAAATATCTCTAAAAAATCACTTAGAATATTTATTTCAAAATTTTTGTAGCTTTTTAAAAATATTAAGAGAACGTTTTAGTTGCTTATTAAGAGAAATTCTTAGAACACTTTATTCTCCAAAACAGTTTATTCATTTCAATATTCGGGTGAAATGAAATTTGTTACTTTAAAATTTTATTGGGTTCTTTAAATATTAAATATCCTTAATATATATAAGAATTAATAATAAGACCTTATTATTAATTCTTTAATAATAAGGTTCTTTAAATATTAAGTAATGAAACCTTATTATTAATTTTTTTAATAATAAGGTCCTTTAAATATTAAGTAATGAGTAATTTTATACTCATAAAAATAGTGCTAAATGAAAATATTAATAAATATTTTGTTAATCACTAAAATTAGTTTAAATTCTTCGTTTTTGCATATGTAGAAAATGATGTAAGGCATAGTTTGAATACAAAAATTAATACTAAATATGTTCTTTAATAATGTTTTGATATTCGAATTCTTTTTCATCTCATTTTTAAATATTAATTTCATTTATGGAGTTTAATTTTATGAAATTTGAGACTTTTGAAGTGCTTTCTATTAAGTAAATATCAGTATTTATGTAAAAAAAGCATACGACCGTTTTCTTATCCCAATCTATAGAGTTGGTTTTGTATAAATTTCAAATGCAAATAATTTGCCCAGTATACTTGTAAAATTACATAGTTACAGCCCTAAAAAGTATTGATCAGGAGATTCAATCACCATTTATTTATAATTTTTAATTCGGCAAGTGGTTATATGAAAAAATTAGTAAAATTTCTAGTTTCCCAAACGGACAGAGACAAACTTCCATATTTAAAAGTAGCGACTATTAATAAAATATTATAGCAACGGAATTTCTTTTTTACTTTGATTTCTTGTATTTAGCTCCTGAAGAATTTTTTAATGTCTTTTTACAATAATGTGGAAAATAATATTGGATTTAAGAAACAGAAAATCAGTAGCATTTGAACGACAAATAAAATACTGCCGACATTTTTTGTTTTATGAATATGCACCTATACAGAAAAGTTAATGTAACTTATAAAATAAAAGAAAGAACTGAAACTTTTCACGCCTTCAGAAAATGGTCTTGCTATTGATTTATTCCCAAATTAAGTGTATTGCCATTCAAAAATTTTTAAACGATGAAATTTTTTCGCATATTAAATATTACTTTTTAATGATAAATATGTACAGAAAATGTGAGGAAAAATCTATATTTTCATGACAAAAAGTTTAGGTCAACAACTTTATTATTTTTAAAATATGAATAAAAATGTCAAATTTTATTTTAGCATTAGAAGTTCAAACATCTATTATTTCATAATTTCAAAATATATGGATTTAGATGAATGAAATTTGATTTACAGGAAGAACATTTGATGCATTTAAATTTTCTTTTATTGCAATACCCAATGTTTCCTTTATAAAATTTATATATATATATAAAGATCGAAAGAGCGTCGTGTAGGTATATAT